>JAULBO010185499.1:0-10643 GCA_032355325.1 Clypeosectus delectus
TATTTATAGACTGATTTTCACCCCCATATATAGTACAATATGATGGAATAATATTATTATATGTAAAATTAAATTTTAAAAAAAATAAAAAAATAAAAAAAATATTATTTTGATTTTTACTATCCAGTGGCAAGTGCCTGTGTCCAAACTCTGACTCTCGACAGTGACGTTGTTAGTTCATACCTGACGTTGTATGCCCTGTGAATACAACCTGAATAAATCGGCATATATACAGAAACAAATACAAATACAAATACCTATAGGTGGTTATTCAAATGTGATGTTTTATAATAGTCAATACATGCCAAGACATCATTGTTTTTAGTTTCTTACTTTATGTGCAGCAAGAAGACTTGCGTTGTATTTTAAATAGATCCCTTTCAAACTTAGAGTTATTGCCCTTCAGTCGATGGTAGAAGATCACCGCTAGGATAAAAACGGCGAAATCTGACGTTTGTTGTGACGTGAACAGCCTGTTCCATTTTACCATGAACATTATTACTCATACAAATGACGTTTATAATGGAAATTTAGGTACATTTTGGTGCTTCCTGTGAGGCTGGGTGAGGTTTCGGTGCCGCTTCATGAAGTCACACTGTCGCATCTACATGTGCACTGTTCTGATATCAAGGAAGTGTCAAGTGCACACACCGGGATATTATAGGAGTAACTCGAAGAAGTCGTGAAATATAAGCCACAAGCCATGCCCTGTACTATCAAACAGTTCAGAAATAAATGATTTGATTCGAACGCAATAAAATTGTCATTTCTTTTAATGTTCAAAACATCAATGCAAGAGTTGTCTGTTAGTGTACCCCATACAACAATGATATTTAACAGCAAGTGAACCAGGAAATATATACTTATTAACCCCATACTAATATAATAAAATATATTTCTTACGATTAATTATATGTCAGTGACATTTCAAAACGTATATTGTTTGTTTGTTACTTGGATTCAAATGTATCCATGAGGGTGGGGACGTTTTGTTGACAGTAGAAACAAAATGGCTACGTCAAAACACTATTTCTTTTCATGAAGTATACTGCGATATACGTAATGTACATATGTTCTAACTAAACATCATCGAACACTATGTATGTGCTCCGTGACATTGTTTGGCAAACTTGTAGCTCGACGCCACTTTAAATCTCAAACTTCGATATTGTTCAGTTTTCGATCAATGTTTGGAAATTATGGATATCATCGTCAAGTAATATGTAGGTAGCTAAATGCATGCAATTCTCCTAGATTGTATTTTCAACGCACTAAGTAGTCCAGTTGAACTGAAATACCATTCACCATGGCAGGGGATATGTCACAACTTGCTAAGGTGAGGATTTGCGAAATGTAACCGCAAATATAATTTGTGCCATTTGTGGATTTATTTTATTTAAATATTGTATTTTTAAAACATTCTTTTACAGTATCATTATCAGTAATGAAATGAACAACCTATATATACATGCATGCAGAAAACTGCAAAGAAACTACTAAGTAAAAAAATAATCAGATAATTGATGTTGCCTAATATTGGCCGAAAATATTATCTGAGAAAATATCAAAAGAAACTTCTTAAAATTATTTTTGAAATTGTGGAGTTTAAACCATGTGTTTCATTTTTATATAACTAAAGACTAAAATTGGACAAGCAATATTTGACGGTAATATCCAGATGTTGAAGGAATTGTTGCTAAGAGAAAAAGACGATCCTCTTTTCAAGGACAGAGTAAGTTAATATTACTATTATTAGTCCTATACCGGTATATAGTATATACTAGTATGTAAGCTTATTTACAGAAACTGTTTTCAATGTACTCTAATACATGTATATATATATATATTATTTAATTTGATTATTATCGACTATGTATTATTGAAATTTAATTGAACTGTATCTATACTTCATAATTTACAACATTTGGTATCATTATCATTACATTATATATTATTATGATATTTAAAAATAATAATTGTGCAACACCTATTAAATGTGACCTATACATTAATTACTGGTATCTATGTGCATGATTTGCATCATTTGTCCAATTTCCTTGTACGTCCATCAGCAGTGTTCGAAATTACCACTCGAAACATACCAGGCCTGAATAATGATACACATAACAAATGTTTCCAAAAACATGAATTTCTACTGGCCCTTTAATTAGGATACCTTTAGCATTGGGAGAAATGGCCGGGCCAGCGGTAATTTTGAACACTGCCTATCAGTATCCTATAAAAAATGTAAACCATTATATTATTTGTATTGATCAAGTGCATTTGTTTATAATACATTCATGTACATGATGCATCTATAATTCATTCTATATAGACATATTTTTCTCTGTTTCCCAGAAGGACAATACATATCTTCACTACATCGCCACACTTTACCGGCCATACATCATACATATACTACTCACTACAGCCATTGATATAAACGTTCAAAACAGGGTATGTTTATATACTGTAAATCATAAAATGTTAGCATCATTTTAAAAACTTTAGTGAGCTGTGGTTATCGACCTATTAGTGTCATAAAATGTTAACCGGAATATGGCCTACTACATATATCGAATAGTAGTAGTACAATTTAAAAGATATTAGCGAATTAAATGTTAACGTCTATTTGTTGAAGTTTTATCCTCGCTTTAACATTTTATGAGTTGCAGTATTTATGTATATTATGTTCATACATTAATTACTAGTAGTAATTTAGTGTGATCACAACTGAAAGTGAGAATGGCTCCATATTTAGTATATCGGCACCTTAGATTAATTTAAACAAGTGGGGATCATTTTTCTTTTCATTAGGTCACTATATCATCTTTGACATCTTTGTTCTATTTCAAGTAGGCTATATATTTAATAATTATCATTTAATACAAAAATCAGCATGGAAACACTGCATTGCACGTGACTGCCTTACAAGATGAATGTTGTCACGTGGCTGATCTGATGGCAGCAGGAATTGATCCGACCATCAAGAATAAGGTGTGTAACAGAACTCATAAATATTATATATTTTTGGTCAAAAATCTACTCCGCTCTTGATATTTCATTGTAATCGTGACAATTTTAACCCTTGTCGCGCATCATTAAATACACTGTTCTGGGACGTCAGCGCTGAATTAAATTGCATTGTCACAATGCTCGGTGGGTCTCATATCGGGCATTATGTCAACCGTGTGCAGATTGACAGATATGAATCCTCCTGTCCCAGATGGAAAAGAATCCATGAAAAAGATTGATAGATAGTCTTCATGCAGATGAGTATAAATTGATAACATTTATGTTTCTGTCTTATTATAACTCCTAGGATGGTAAGACAGCAGCTGAACTGAAGACCAACAACTTATTCTGGCAATCGATTTATGACAAATACAAGGTAGGTCTGCTTCTAGGTTGTTAATAATATTTCCAATCTGAATCTTGAAACCTGAAACAATAAGACTGCCTCACTGTGGTAGTGGTTATAGAGGGTCGGCCCGGAAAGCGGAAGGTCGTGGATTCAAATCCCCGGCCGCATCATACCAAAAGACGTTAAAAGATGGTACTTGTTGTTCCCCTGCTTGGCGCTCAGCATTAAAGGGGTAAAGCAAGGACTGGTCGGCTCGGATTCAGTATAATGTGTCTGAGTGGAGTATCCATGTTCAAACTACGGCATGATATTCAAGTGAACTAGCACGATAAATAACCAGACTAGCACAAGCAGTCATATGTACATACACACATGCATACACTACATACAAGCTGTGATATGAGCATGTTCTTGAAAGCAGCTTTAAATCCCAATTAACAACAACTACCTGAATAAGATCCACAACCATTAATTACTAGTACTGGTATATGGGATGTCATTATAAGTTACTTAAAGCATTTTATGTCTAAAATTTAGGAGTAATAATATGATGTATATAATGATAGATTTTGAAAAAACAGCTTTCAGTCAATTTATTAATCATTGAGAAAGAGCTAGCAGCTCTATAGTGAACATATTGTACTATACCTATCTCACTGTGGTATAAAATTAACGATAGTGAATTCAGAAAATAAGTTACAATGATAGGATATTTCTTTTATCAATAATGATAAAGCATACCACAGAATAAGGCATGGTAAACTTTAGTTGTACCGGGTAATGCATGCGTTTTTATGATGTTTTTTTTTAGCCAGGAATCTTCCAGGCCATTTCTGAGCACAATGTGGAGAGGTTCCTGGAATTACTTCACTGTTGGAGCAAGCTCACCGCTGTCAGAGTTAGTAATGATGTACTTTTAACGTCATCTGGCCCGATCTTTAGATTAACCCTCTCCCTACTGGAGGCAATGGAAATGCTACGGGAGTTAATGCTGTAGGGATATGCTTAACATGCACTGGAAATATTTCACTGTCGAAGAAAATGTATATAAGATTCAGGATACATTATCATTTTTTCTTTTTTTAAATCAAGGTCAAAATATAATGATACGGTATTCTGTCCATATTTTAAACAGATGCTATCATTCAAATCACGAGTCATGAATATATTGTTTTCTTTTCTGTTTTCAGAATGGCCAGACTTTGAGGCAATTTGCAGCAGCTCTCAAGTTTCATGATATTGTGTTCCTGATAGATGACCACAAACCCACATTGGTAGGTTTAACAGCGTTACATATGTCGGGGCATGTTGACTGTTGAGTGCATGTGAGCTCGTACTTGAATATTCATAGTAATTTGTTTAAACCGTCTTATTTCCAATATTGTATCTCACAGGATGCAGTGTTTGGAGTTCTGGAGATCAACAAGCAAAAAGTCAAAGAGGCTTTGAAGAGGTCCAAATGCAACGTGAACTATCTGAACCATGTACGTGAACTAAGAAATCATCAATACAACTTTACATTGCTATTGTATAATTTGTAAGGGAGGTAACTGAGACATTTAATTCCATGCTGAATAGTTGGTAAAGAAAACATGAATTTTGTGACATTTTCAACTTGCATTCTGTGATCTCATGGTTATACCTTATATTAAAACTTGGTATTTCATTAAATCCCTCCTGGAAATTTACAAATGGATGCCAAAGAATTGCCCTCACTATAGGTGTTTGTGATATATGTATATCCTTTGCATTTATGACTTGTTTGGTTCAAAATCTTTGACCGTATGCCTTTATTTGAAGCAACAACAAATTGAACAGCAGACTACTTTGATGTTCGCAGGCATCTACGAAACAACACATTCTGCAGTATGCGATCCAACTGCAAGATTTTGAACTAGTAAACATAATCTGTGATGCGGGGGCCAACATTAATCTTCCCGTGCTGGTTAACAGCTACTACTGGGTAGGTCAGGCTATTGTAATACCACACGCGATTGGCTATTTAACCATCCCAGTGTTTTCTAGATCCAATCAGAACAAGGGTACTATGTGTTCATGGACTCACTGTATACAGGTAATTGCCATAATTCATAATCCTTAGTAGTAGGTTGTCAGATTGATTTGTCGTAGAGGGACATTTCTCAAACTATAATCTTGTTCTCACCTCCAACACAGTCGCATCCATGCAGTATTTAATGTGAAAATGCGGGAAAGATACTAATTTAGTATAGGGAATAAGTATCCATTAAGATGAGATGGAAATCTGAATGCTAAACATAGCATCTTTGGTCATATACTGCCCAGGAGAATAAAGGGAACATGAGTGGGCATTGATACATTCAGGATAATAATATAGTGCTTTGGGCATGATTTAATGTGAGGATCTAGTGCATTACAAATGTACATATAATTATTAATTTCGAAAAGAGGTCTTTTTAGTAGTTTACCCGATTATATGTATACATTCTGACATGTTTCTTGCAGGGTCCAATGTATTTCGAGGCTATCAATAACAAATTGCCTGGTGAGATTGTATGGAAAATACTCAAAAGCAAGCGTGATTTCAGCCTTAAAGACGAGGTATTATACAGTTTATCTAACCATTACAACCGCCTCCGTGGCGCAGTGGTTGGAGCGTCGGCCCGGAGAGTGGATGGTCGAGGTTTTAAATCCTCGGCCGCGTCATACCAAAAGACGTTAAAAGATGTATCTTTATGTTTCCCTGCTTGGCGCTCAGCATTAAAGTGGTAAAGCAAGGACTGGTTGGCTCAGAGTCAGTATAATGTGTCTGAGTGGAGTATCCATGTTCTAAATTCTGCGGAATGATATTCCAGTGAACTAGCACTATAAAGACTGGTGAAATACCCAGACTGACCCAAGCACACTGCATACAAGCCGTGATATGAGAACGTTCTTAAAAGCAGCTTTAAATCCCAATTAACAACAACTAACAATTACTAGTATATTTGTATAAGAGTAAACCGCCACCGTGGTGTAGTGGTTAGAGTGTCAGCACAGAGAGCCTTTGGATCATACAACCCGCTGTTTCCAGTAGTAAAATAGCCAAATAGCTAACGGAATATAAGTGTGGCATGGAGTACATACCGTTCCTTCGGGTAGATGTATTTTGAATGACATTTGATACTAATCTGTGACAGAGGGGCCGTACCTGCTTGACCTTTGCCCTTGACAAGACGAATGGTACCATGCCACTAGATGTCCTCACATACATGCTAAAACAAGGAGCTTCTTTTGCTGAACGAGATGAGGTAAATAATTATATTCTATGGGATAAATATTAATGAAATATTTTATACTAGAATATCAATTGTTGGTATTGACTAGATTTGTTATTCCTCAATTGCTGAATATTTCTTTACAGACAGGTTCAACGTTTCGAGACGTGGCTCGGTTTGCGCGGAGGCGTGATGTTGTAGATTTGATAGACAAAGTAAGTATAGAAACAAATATTCTTTCTATTTCGATACTTAGGGACAATAAATGCTGTGTAACATTTTTGTCGTGGCTTGATTACTGTGACCAGAAGTAGTAAAACTTTGTATACTGGATCATGTCTTGTGTTGTTTGATTATTTCGGATAAATTTGGTTTCCAGTTCTATGTGAGGATTGTGAGAAACTCTGACTTAAAGACACTCCAGCAGTTGGCTACTGATGGTTATGACAGTCTGATGATAGAACACAATGTAGGTATAATCAGCAGGCAAATACATCAAACACGTGGACATTTTAATCAGCAAGGTCAATGAATCCTTTGCATACTTCATGTCCAAACCTCAATGTTTTCTATGATCTTGTGGTGATGTTCATATTTGACGTGGGGTAAGAAACCATGGTTACCAGGCTTAATGACATAAAATGGCACCCAGGGCTTAAATTTGGAACTACCCATTATATATACAGATTTTATGTTTCTTGTGTTTCAGACACAATATATAGTGTTGGCACTTGTTTTAATTTAATTAACAACATTTATATTAAAGAACAAAATAATGGTCATGGATACTATAGAACAACAAAAAATGAATGAAAATAGGACTGAAGAACCGAGAATGTTTTCAATAACTGAATGTGAACAGCAACATTTTGAGACTACTCTAATATTATAGCTGAATTTAAGCCCATGGGCATAAATACGGAAAGAGCTACCATTTTTAGGCCAATGGGCTAAATTTTGAGTGGGCCTAAATACGGTTATGGTAGTCCCGATGACCATATAAATCCATAGGCATTGTAGCCGACCCTAACTTTTATATACAATGGATGTCCAGGTTAGATTCAAACTCTTAACTTTGGCTATGCGCTGACCTACTTCATTTCTGTCTCTGTTAGCATGTTGGCCTGGTGCTATTGGTATGTTCTACTGCTAGTAGCTGCTATTTTATGATTGCTTTGGAAATCTACCTATAGAAAGTTTTTTTTTATGCAATTTGAATTTCAGTACCGAGACAGCTACATCTATGCCAGTGGCAACGAAACTGACGATGTACTCAGATTTTTCTCCCAGCTACCAGAATACCAGGTAAACCGCCTGTCGCCTTTTTGAGTAATACTAGTATACACTCTTTCCGAAACAATGGTACATGCACATACAGTACTTAAGTAATGGGGTATTTATTCATATTTTCCCATTTCAGAAAAGTGTTGCCTTGTTGCATGCAAGTATCAAAGAAGGCGACCTTAAAACCGTGAAGGGCTTGCTTACAAACACTGACAACGCTGTGGACATCTTGGTCAATGCGAGAGACAAGGTATTCCAATATGTCTCTTAACGTAAAAGGCCATATGGACAGTGGATTGTATTTTTATTTTAGAAGTAGTTTGCTTGTATCAAAATAGGTATATATACACTACTAACTACTCTTAAAAAATGAAGTCCCAGTGAAATAATACAATAGTATTAAAGGCATACTATCACGGCTTTGTTTACATATTTCATGGTCAACCGTATTTCTACCTGAAAGTATGTACATTTGATGTACCCATGGCCCCATGTAGAGGACTGTATTGTTTCTGTGTGTATGTTTTAGGGCGGCAGGTCCCCACTGCATCTGGCTGTGTTGTTCGAGAGCTACGAGATTGCACAATTTCTCCTATCGATACCATCTGTGGATATTACTGCAAAGGACTGTGTGAGTTATAGAGTTTCCTTACATCCAATACAGAAAACAACAAAAAATAAATACAAAGTCAACAATAATATTATATTTTATTAACATTTAAAATTCACAATCTCTCACTTATTTATTAATGTCTATTTAACAGCATATGCGGACACCATACCACTATGCCTGTGCTATACCTAACGCTGAGCAAATCCGACGTAGACTGATAAAGATGGGTGCGGATACAGACATATTGGATTGCGTACGTTTACAAAATAAATTCACACGTATGTTAGTAGTATTTGATGCACAAAATATAGTGCATCATATACCTTTTACATTTACCCGTTAATGTTGCAACACTTTAAATTAATAAAGCGGAAATTAAAAAATTGGTATTAACATTTGGGCTTGCATCGTTCCTATGATTCTCAAAATTTGTTATAATATTTTTTTATTTTTTTGTATACCGGTTATGTAAGGCATGCTGCTAAATTACGATTTAAAATGAAAGATTTTATGGTTGCTCATTAAATGTTTTTAGATAACCATATGATGATGATGACAAATTTGTGCTTAGAATAGACCTTTCCAGTTCTGTCAATCAAGGCCGGCTTCTTTTCAACTAAATTGAACCAATCAGAGCACGTCTTGGGACACACCTAGATTTGTTCCAGTTGTTTACAATCACTTCCGCGGACGGTAGCGCAGTTTTTGACTGAATTTAGGTCCGTATAATCTTTGTCGATACATTGATAACTATCAAGAGTGAACTAGTAACAACCATGTATTTTGGTTACTTAACCATAGGAGAGGTATTCTCGGCAGATTAAAGAGAGTGACAAATCGTACGATCGTCACAATCGTCATTAAATCTCCAAGCAGACGTCAATTTTTGCGCTAACGAAGCGGACATTTTTTCATAAAATTTCCTTTAATATCTCACATGTGTTTATGTAGCATGTCTAAATTATATCAATTCACAGATAGTTATAAATGAAAGGATATTTACACAGAAATATAACGCTAAAGTTTTTTGTATGTTTTCAAAGCAGTCTCAAATATCCCGGGATAACCGGTTTCTGCCACCATAAGGAACTTTTGGTTGATACTTATTATTTGCAGGAATAACATGAATTTCGATTACAACACTAGTCAGGGACTCAACCACTGTCGTTGATGACAATTTCAGGTATATTCCAAAACAATTTGAGCACGCAAATCGCCGATCAAATTCAGCGCCATTTTTCCTTTGACTGTCATGTTTTCAGCGATCGCATGTAGTAGGAGTCATGGGAGGCACATACTACAGAGATGTGACGTCAAATGTTAAATATAATGGTAGGTAAATTTTATATTTATAGTTGTGGAGAAAAGGAGAACAGTATATGTCCAACAATGTTGCGGAATGGGTGGAAAAGAGTAGAAAAGTGAGTAATTATATATATTTTGTTTCATCATGCAGATCACCCTCTCCCAACAGCTCGTACTATTCAGGGTCAGCATATGCAGCGCAGATAGCATGTTAGGCGGATCACCCTGTGTGCATGCAGATATGAACAAACAAATAATTACTTAGAAAATATGTCCCATCAAATATGTTTTTTCATTTTGTTTCTTCAGTTATCTCTTTCTTTAAAATAACACGCTCACTGTTGACACTGTTCCAGAAAAGGTTTGGAATGGAATTAGAGCTGGCATGCATTGACAAGGTAAGATACGAATCTCCATGTCCACGTCTCTAGCTCCAGTATGATATCTCAATTGCTATGTACCGGTATGTCTCCAGTATGATATCTCCATTGCTATGTATGTCTCCAGTATGATATCTCCATTGCTACATATGTCTCCAGTATCATATCTCCATTGCTGTACGTATGTCTCCCGTATGATATCTCCATTGCTACATATGTCTCCAGTATGATATCTCAATTGCTATGTATGTCTCCAGTATGATATCTCCATTACTGTATACATGTATGTCTCCAGTATGATATCTCCATTGCTGTATGTATGTCTCCAGTATCATATCTACATTGCTGTACGTATGTCTCCAGTATGATATCTCCATTGCTACATATGTCTCCAGTATGATATCTCCATTGCTACATATGTCTCCAGTATGATATCTCCATTGCTACATATGTCTCCAGTA
>JAULBO010185609.1:0-13479 GCA_032355325.1 Clypeosectus delectus
GTGCCTGGCCTTTGTTTACCCGCAGAGCCTCGTTTTCGTTTTCGCTATGCCCTTATAGGGTCATTTTTCTGGAACCGTAAGTAGGTGTATAGACATAGGTATTCAAACATACCTACAGTATTCAGTGTACTCATAGACATAGGTATTCAATCATACCAACAGTATTCAGTGTACTCATAGGTATTCATGTGGAGCAATATACTCAAATGTCAAACTGGTATACAGTACAATATATACTGTAATTACTCTCGTATGCTTGATTAGTAGTGCCGTGGTTATTCATTATGCCATGCGTATACTTGACTTATTCACATGTGTGTCACGATAGGTGCACACACATACATGCGCAGTGGGCGCACAACACGGCACGAACAAGATGTTATCCTGGCTTATCCCTCTTTCCATCTCCCGTCGCGTTATGTCAGTCGGGGAGACTTATGGGGAAATGTATACTGTACTGAATATGTATGACGGAGATTTATCTCGACGCGGCGGCTCTGAGAACTGCCCTATATCACACCGGATCAATCCGAAACCATAATTCGCGCAATAAATGTAGAATAAACATCAAATCTGATTGGTTTCGGGTGTGTAGTTGACTTTTGTGTTCCTTAAGTGCAATGCTATGGTTTGGAGTTGTCATTCATTGTTGGACATTGAGTATGAATTGAATATTGTGTGTATAAACATATTGCTATTAGGCATTTTTATTTTGGTATATTTCTGTTAAATTATATCAATTAGACATACTCCATTGATCTTATTAATACAATAGGGTTTGTATTAATAGTCGAGTATTGAAATACTAGCACTGCAGCAGCATAGTTAGTATATTATACCCAACAGGATTCTCTCTAAACCCACGTTTAAAAAACACACTTGCAATAATAATTATTGTTTTGTACGTGTATTAATTAATTGGTATGAAGGAATCGTATTGGCACATACATTTACTAATGTATCGCGCTTAATAGTTTACTATATATTTCGCTTACATGTTGGTACGGTCAGTAGTATATTGTTCAAAAGTTTATCTTTGAAGAAATATAAAGTTCGAAGTGTTTTTGAGTTGCGGATTCGAAATTGGGTATGAATATTTGAAATACTGTATATAATTGCATACTAGTATACATGTACACTATTTCTTTCATCATTTTAGATTTATTTAGTCTGTGCAGACACGATTTATCTCGTACAAACCAGTTCGACTATAGTTATTACCATTAAAAAAAAAGAATAATAAAAACATAGTAAAATGTAATTATTATGTATGTTGACATTGCTAATGATGCATACATGCTTCATTTACTCTAGCATGGGTTACTTGCCGCGTAATTGCTTACAATTTTAATATACAGTATGTATAATTTTAAATATGTAAAAACGTCATGCATATCCGAATTACAGTATCACCTGAAATTGACGTTATCATAAAACTGATTTGACAATAATAATACTGAATGGTTACAATGCGAACACTAGCATGCATTATTCAATTGGCAGTGATAATTGCGTGTCTGTAAAAAAAAAAAAAGACGCCGAAGAAAAGGAAAAAAAGTGAAAGGGAAAAAATAAAGCGAGATTGATTTTTCTAAAATTGCGAAGCTCTCGTTTAGTAGTTATTTACAGTGTGCATCTGGTCACGGTGCCCAGGTTCTTCTCAGCGGATAATTACCTGGAATAATCGGTGCACACCTGAACGGATATTAACGCTGCACACCACAGCATAAGCGCTATTCTGCTCCGTCGACGGCGGCTAAATGGTACAGTCAAACCAACATTATTGTACAGTCAACCCGCGATGGTAGAAATAAATGCTCCAACTTCACCAACAGAATTGGTAGCAAACTTGTATTCTGCATTTTTCTTCCTATAATATGTATTATTTTCTCCCTTTGATAATGTGTTGGTAATATGTTGTTGTGGTTGTTGTTGTTGTTGTTGTTGTTGTCTATGGTAACTGGGTTATCAAGCAGGCTGCGAACATGGAGCAAATGCGTTATATAATTGTACTACTAATACTAATACTAAATCTAATACTATTATTATTAATTATTATTATTATATTATATTATGAAGCTTTGTCAAATTCAGTAAAAGGTTACTTCGTTCTTTCTTTCTTTCAAATGTCGCCATTATACCAATACTCTCCTAACATTACTAGGGTTAAAAGTATAACATAGCACTCGCTTTTACATGCGATAGTTTTTGTGATTATATTGGACAGGTATACCGTCAACTCTTGTCACGCCGATTTTTGACATCCCTTGCTAAATACTATAGGCGCATTTAAGTAGGGGGTTGGTCGAATAATCTCACGCGACTAAAATAATTATTTCCGCATAAATTGTAGCTGTCATAGCAGCGCGTCTGACCACGATCTTCAGTGTGGGTGTAATTCCAGTAATTCTATACCGACGGGCCGACTTTTACTGCTTTGGCGATTTGAACGCGATCGAGGTACTGCGAAGTCTATTAACGTGGCCAATTTGCCAGTGATGTTTCGGATATTGCACTACGGCAGCGATTAGTGCGGTATCGGCCGCTTTGTATTGAATGCAGATACGTTGGCCATCGCACCTTTTGTTTAGTTCAGGAATAGCCCATCAGAGTATCGGCGGGCTTAGTCAAAACCTCTCTCGGGTTTCCCAATGCTGGCATGCGCGAGCCTGTGTACGACAGAACCGCCATCAACAGTCTCACGTCTCATTAATTCTCGCGAGAACACGACGAGTTTTCCTCGTATTTCACTCACTTTTTTTTTTTTTTTGCGGTGTTTTTGGGGGGCGATGGGTGGGGGGTGTGCCATGCAAATTAATTACAGGAAGAAAAAAAAAGAGAAAATTGAGGATAAATGGATGGAATGGCACAGCGGCGGGTTTCAAGGAAGGTAACTCGATTTCAACGGGAGGGGGTAATGGTATATTAACGGTCATCACTCAGGTGAAATAAGTGCCTCTGATCATCGTGTTTTTTGATGAAATATATTTGATTAAGCTCTCAATTGGCTACCTGCAGCGAATATAGTGGATACAACTAAACATCTCGACACATTTAGTTATTAATTTCCTCGACAAATCGTCATTTAGTCTCGATTCGATTTCAACGTAGAAAATTACACAATGAATTGGCCGTAAAATAGTTTGTTCGTCGAAACCACCGTTGGGCATGCCATACTTTTTCTTAAATTAATATGTTGAATGCATTGTTGGTCGTGATCATACAGAGCAGGCTCCAAGCCGTCAGACATTTACAGAAACTGCACCGATTTTATTCATACGTATAAATACGGTGAATTAAATGTTAACGCTATTGTTCATTTGTTAAGAATGGAATTAATTGATGTATTAAAGTATTTTACTTCAACAGGAGCCTGCACGTCGGATTTGGAAACGATGGGTTATGGTTCCAATCCAGATCACGGTGCAAATCAGAATATTAAACGAAACGAACAATGATCTTGAAATGTTCACAAATTTTAAACATTTTTATTATTTAATAAAACTATAGAATATTTGTATATTAGAGTTAGCATTATGAGTATTGACGTTATGCATGCAGTAACATCTGGATAATTCGTATTGATTACTAGTCTATATATATATATATATATATATGTACCCATCAACATAAAACTTTCAAACCTATTTATTTAGGTAGATTTATAAACATATACACAACTAGAATCGATGAATCAAACTTAAGACATGCAGGTAGTATAATTATGTATGTATAACTCCTATACTAGTAATCATTGCACAGCATATTCATTTTACTAACGTCAATATATTACACAATATCAATGTAATTTTAAATAGGTGTTTATTCGTGCTCGATGCATTAGCGAATACTAGTACATGTATTATGTATTCACGAAATGTTAATAGAGGAATACGAGCGATAACAATATTTAATAGTAGAATCATAATTGTGGTAGCACAGTGGAAGATCGTCAGACTTCGGGGCCAACTACTAGTATACCGATTTCGAACCCGCCACCAGCGATAGGATGAGCTGTCAGCAATGGTTTGTCAGTACCCCCAGTTGGCTACACGCGTTTCCGATTGCCATACAACTCGTGATATAAGCGAAACCATCTTGAAACGTAAACTCAAACTAGCTCTAAACCCTAAAATACACAAATCTGCTAAAATCGTCACAAATAGAGCTCATCAATGTAATCTACCGGTATGCCCGGTTTAACGAGGGTATGATGAAACAATATTTTTGTTTAAATCTTCACTTTTAAACCAAACATCTAAAACCCTACATGTATATCTTAAGCCCTTTTCTAAGAAAAAGAGAAAAATAGATCTCACATACCAGTATTTTACAGACCGACAGACAGATATTGTATTTACGTCTCACCCTGTATACAGTGTAGGTTGGCTTTTTGATTATTGTTTTTCTATTTAAAATATAAATGTATATGTTTTAATTACTAGTACATACCATATACACAAATACACACAAACACATACATAAACATAAATTCTAAAAGATGTATGTAAGACATGTACAAAAATAACATTAAAACAACAAACGCGCCCTTACACGACTTCCTATATAATTGTATCTGATGTCGTTATCTGACAACCGCGGTGCATGTTTTCGTAAGTGACAGTAGCCGACGTGGTTTCTGCTTCACTGTGTTTAATTACATACAGGATGGGGCATGATGGACACAACACGTGCCCAGCACGCGGCTCCAAGATTAAAAAAACGTCAGTACATTGCTTCATTTGTCTTATCAACGAGAACCAAATTGAATACTCAAGTAGCAAAACTTTGATCACTTGACACTGCATAAGGAAACCGACACTTGATGTGCAATCGATCATTAATTATTGATTTTATCCAATTTGTTGATTAAGTGAGTATCAATAGCTGCCGAATAAATCGCCTGTTGATTCTGGGTTGTTCACGTGGCAGCCGAGAATTCTAATCAGGTCGTCTTGATTTCACCCCGCGCGGCACGGGGCCTATCCCTCCCTTGGGTGATGAGAACGCGATATCCTTCCCGTACCCTCGTGAGAAAATCACGTCTGGGTTCGAACCCAGACGCGCGGCAAGTGGGCAATCAAAGCTATCTGGGACATCAATCTGAACAGTGTGGAACTCGGCGTCACGCTATTCCGTCTTCTCTGGGTCTTGGCTGTTGACGGATGCAGGAAAGAAGCTTGTGGAGTTGACTTCGTATCGCTGCAGACGAAGGTGCGAAAGCCGCGTTGGGTGTCAATAATTCATTAAGAACACTGTTTTAGCGTTCGAACTCTTAGACGATTGTTCGAGAGGTTAAACACACATGTGCACGGGGTCCAGGCAGGTATACAGAATACGACACTGATTTTCGTTGGTTAAACAGACAGACATTTAATTTTCGTCTAGGACACTGTACCAGATTTATACACATATACATTTTAATACAGACTATTTAATATACCAAATAAAATGTATGTATAGACACGAGGGAGTTTTAGAAGTGGACATATTACACAATAAAATACTATATACAATAAATATGGAAATAATATGTTTATGTTGTAAAAATACACATGCATGTACATATGCACTAAATTAATAGTAAGCTTGGTTTAACAATTGTCAGTGATCGTGTGGACATACGATGTCGACAATGGTTAAGCTGTTTTATGCTACATTACACTTCTAAAACACGGTAAAGGAAAATACATATGTGGTATGTTAAACACCAACTAAATGAATAAACATATGAACTCCGTGCTACGCTTTATCCGATACTACCATTCCCAGATTTTCACCCTGTCGGCAGAGTGAGTTGTCTCCCCGTGTTTCTAATTTGATATCACCCAATCAAAACATGTGTTACGAAAGCGTCACGGTTGTGTTTCAATATGCGTGTTTATTGTGCCTTTATAAGGGAAAACCGTGGGTATATTGTTGTTGTGAGTGACACAGTAGGCGGAGCTTCCAGAGTTAGGATGAATCCGATTGAACTATCAACACCGACAAAAAAGGCGTTGATGACATTCTGGCTTGTGATGGTCGAGTTAGGGCATATGCCACAAACACATACATTTGGGCCAACTGACGTAACACAGACAGCTTTTCTAATAAGGTTAAACATTTATAACCAGTGAAATAATACAGAAGGGCCAAGGTGTAAAACAGCCTACATAATATGCATAGACTTCATGTGTATACATAAACTAGAAGTATTATAAGTTAATACATATTCAACTCTTAGCGCCTACATAATTAAAATATGAGACACATAATTGTTGGGTATATAAGTTCCATTTATACATTCACAATGTCAATCTACTGATTTATATGTGGTACATCATTGCCATGTTGAACCTAGTTGTAGTCTTAAACAAAATGTAGATATAAAGAGTATTAAATTGACATGATGCTAAATAATAGATTAAAATCGAATGTATATAAAGCTCAGTTACTATGTCATTATTATTAAAATGTCTCATTAAACAAAGGTGTTTGATATTTAATGGTTTTTTGCTCATAAATATTCGTGCGTGATGTTTAAAAGCAAATCAAACAGAATCTTCACGTATATTTAGGGAGAAAAAAATCAGCTAAGCATAAAACATTGATGATATTGAACTATTAATAGTGATTAATTGCCTTCAAAATGATCTAGACCCGTATTCTCGAAACGAAGTAAAGTCATCAAAACTGGAGAGATTGCAAAGGAATGCTGCGTGCGACGACCCAATGCTTGCTAAACTCTTTCAATAATCTCTATACATGTAATTGTCCAGGCAGTAGGAGCTCGTCATCAGATTCTAATATGTCGAGGAGACCGTGTCCTGTCCTGGTAAACACGATTTCCTCTGGACAACAGGCGATTATTATTAATCTTCGTCATTGTCAACAATAAAGATACGGGGTGCCATTGTTTTTTTACTAGCGAATGATACCTATGCTAAATATTTGCGTAAATCGGCATATAGGCCTACCTAAGAACATTTTCAGTAAAGACATTTTGAGAATATACCTCTTACAAATGTTCTTAGCACTTAAGAATGTTCTAAGCTAAGAATATTTCGAGAATACGGGTCCAGGTATCTAGAAATAAGATGCATTCGCTGTCTAAAAACAACATGTACTTACTGGTAGACGTATATGTAAACATGTCTGGCGAGCCAATGTGTTTACTAGTATTCGTAATGCAACGCCTGCAATAACCATAATATGCAAAACCTGCAATAACCATCTGCAAGACCTGCAATAACCATATAAGCAAATCCTGCAATAACCAGACGCAAAGGGTTAAATCGAAACATTGATAGACAGCAAGAACAACGTGTCTCCTATGCATGTCCAAAAGCAATTTTCTTGCAAATAGAACTATGCATTACATGCGAGTAAGAAGAATAAATCCTAGTTTCCCTTGAAATACATAATCAGAAATATTAGTTCGCTGCGCAAATCTCTCCACTACATGTACGTGGGGCATGTGTACTAGGAATCATCCAGTGCTTCGAATATGGTCTCTAGACAGTGGCCCAGTTTCGCAAAATTATTTAAATAAAACATATTCATTGGTTTTCCAGGTCTATAGATATAGGAATATGGGCCACCTGTACCCAACGGATGTTTCCATGTCATTGCTGTTTGCTTGCTTACGGTTGATCTTTAATTAATACAAATTAATTATCAGTAACACTGTGATCCTGTCTAATGAGTGGGTGGCTCTGCGCCTCAACCTGGAACCAGTTAATACTAAGGTGAGCATGCAACTCTTGCTATATAATCGTCTATAGAGACTAGGTGGCAACGTGCATTTCCGTGAAAACTAGTTTGTCGATAGTATACATGCGCCATCCAGCAGATTTCTCAGCTGCGAACCCCATTCATTTATGTACCTAGCCTTCATATCAAGGCGTGTCAATTCAATGCAACAGGAAACAGGCAAGTTATGTTACGTACAGACTGTGAAACCCGTCGTTTCGTGAAATGACTGACATATTCAGACGTTTCGTGAAGTGACATAACATGGTATGTCATTTCATGAAATTACTAAAAATGTTCAATCAGTTCCTGAAATGACTGAAGGTTAGTTGTTTGATCTACAAACTCTGACTGATACCTACATGTGTCAAGGAGCGTAATCTTATATTGTTTGTTTAATCTCATTTAACTATCACATCAGTCCAAGCGGTCTTGTGCTAATTGTTGTCTGTCAGTTCTCGAAACGTCTGAACATTTCAGTCATTTCACGAAATGACTGGTTGCATAACCTGACTGTAACATACCTACATGTATGTACGCTGACCAGTACCGTCGTGTCAAGGTTGCTAATCACTGTTGCACATTACAGAACTCGCATCCTATCGTGATCGCTTCTGACAGGAGACTTTCAAGAACACTGATACCGGGCGCCCGGGGCCAACTTTGCCATCGACTGCGCCACCACACGCCCCCAAGTATAGCTCTATAAAAACATAGTATGTCAAATGTCATTTCACAGTTGGAATATGTCCAATAGGCGACACTGAAATGTAAAGGACATACAAATTACCATTAATATTGACACGCATTTGACCTATAACGTTCCCTGGTGAGCTACTCCGACCACTTTGCGAAGCCTTCCGCTTGTGTGGCCCTCGTCTTAACTCTTCAAGTAACGCGTACCTCTCCGAGATCTAGCGAGAAACGTGTGTCTATTGTCCATTTAACCCGAAGCCAGTATCAAAATGTATTTAAACCTAGCACTGATGACATTTACGACAATATAAATGTCAAATGTCAACAAGTTATCATTTCCGTTGGTACCGGAAGTGGTGTTCTTCACTCTTTTCCATGCGTGGTGATGCTCGGAGTGTCATGATTAATATAAGGAGACTTGACCACGTTATAATGGCGGGTTTAATTAACGTGACTGCGGTTGTGTGCTACTGTTCTATTTATCTATGAAAATGGTTTATCCTCAGAAATTTGACTATATTTTACTATTGATTATTTTATGTTTATTGGATGTGGGACTGACAATGATATAACATAAGTGTAAGTGTGTGTGTGTGTGTATGTGTGTGTATGTGTGTTTGTGTGTGTTTGTGTGTGTGTGTGTGTGTGTGTGTGTGTGTGTGCGAGAGTGTGCGTTCGTGCGTGCGTGTGTGTGTGTGTATGTGTTTGTGTTTTTGTGTGTTTGTGTGTGTGTGTGTGTGTGTGTGCGTGTGTGCGTGCGTGTGAGCGAATCCTATTAAAGCAGTGACTTACCACATAGTGCAACATTTATTAATATCAGCAATTCACATATATAACATATTAGTATTTTATCATAGGAAATAAATGTATAATGTGTCCATTATTATTAAATGATACCTACATGTGGTATCGATGTATTTGATAAATGTTTAGTTACTATTTTAATGATTATCCTTTTTCATTGTAATAGTCAGTGGTAGTTGTAAATACCGTTGTCGTAAGTCTCTTAATAAACCATTACACTATTCGATAATAGTTTTTATAGAAGGAATCATAAAATAATTATTCAATAGTGTAGGTATTCTAGCTATTAAACGAACAATTTTCTTTCAGAATACATGTACACGAATTCCAAGAAAACCTACTACGCTTGAATTGTCTAAAATGTGTTACGTGGTCTAATTTTATTCCGGGAGCTCTTTGGGTCAGTTGTGTGGGGGTGAGGGTCGAAGGGTTGGGAGGGTCGAAGGGTGTTACATGTAGGTATCAAATGTAATTTTACACATAATAAACTGAGTTCTACAAATTATGCGAGGTCATTAATTTTAAAAGGTGCAGTTCAGTCTTACAACTGTTAAATGTACTAGTATTACAAATAATGCAAGGCAAGATATTTTGCATTCTGTAGTGATTTTACAAATAGCGTGAAATGTATTGCTTTACAAATTGCGCATGTTTTGCAATTAGATACTAGTATATTATTTTGTACAGATTGCAACTACACGGCCAAGCATACTCAATTATTTAAAGCGCATGTTATCACCTTCTTTTAAACGCGTGCTCTCCCTATAAGTGATCTCAAAATGGTTTGTCATACATATATACAATGGTATATCAAAGTCACGGAATTCGTGCTAATTTCGTGGATAGGGAGTCGAAAAAAATAGGAAATTAATTCCATATCAAAAACTATTCAATTGTTTCCTAGCATTAATTTCAATTCAAACTGAGTTTAATGGGAACGTATGCATGGCCTAAACCGAGACCTCCGTCTGATGCGTACTATTTACATATGACGTCACAACACGTGTACATTTACAATGGCTTCCGCTTCCTGTCAAAGGAATCGCGAGGAAATCGCTCAGTTTGACATGCAGACGCTCCGGTCTACTGCACCACACATGGTAATTGCTTTTAGTACTTCTTGCTCCTTCCTTTTTTTTCTCCATATATGAAATGCTCTCTTTTATTTTTTATCCCTCGATTAAAAACGAATGCGTTTGGTTCAATTAGTTAAAGGTGGTGCGTTTCAAATATTAGTACGACATTGTGTAGGCCTATATATCTCGCTACATGGCTTGGAAGTTCATTCATTCGTATTTGTTAAAGCATAACAATAGCAAGATATTATTACTATGACGGTATTATGTAAGAAATAAGTCGGAAATTAACAATATCGATGAAAGCATACATGTCAGTTTTGTACTGAAAGTCTATGCCATGGAACACGTGCGTTTGCCGATTTGTTTACTCGCTAAAAAATATCTGGTTCAAGATGGCGGGGCGGCGGAACCGTGTTTGTCAATCGGAAACACCCTCGAGTTATTTCCCTCTTGTAGACAAATATACATTATGTTGGTATTTTGGTAAACATCATCCTCGCACCCCAGGGGTACTTATTCCGTATTCACTACATTGGGTAAACATATGCTATACGGATGTTGTATATAGATCTGGATTTACGTATGATTGGATCCTAGACCAAATAAAAATAACTTGAAAGTTGATGATTTATGGGCTAATATTTGAACATGATGGTTTAGTAACCAAAACTACTATAAAAAAATATATATAGTTACGTGTTTACATCGCTTATCGAGCTGAATCTTCGGGCCCCCACTAAAACAAATTCCTGGATCCGCCCCTGATCGGTACTGGATAAAATATCCCCCTGTCTACTGGACCGACTCCATCCCGACCAATCAATATCAATTATCTGAATTAAATACCTTGTTATAAACTTATAGCATGCAGTTAGTGTATGGATAATTGTCGGACAACATCATGACTTGCACCAGTTTGCTGAAGAGGAATCCACGCGTAACGGCAACAATTGCCTCTATCAAAACAACATTCCTCTTCGAGACCAAGTCATTTGTTCGTTTAATGGGCTTTTGCAATCATCTAACCACTATGAAAAATTAATGTAATTATCCTTTCCACGATAGCGCTTTCAGCGAAATCTCCGAGCGCTCAGCAGTATTTTCCCCTCGTTTAATTCCCTTGCAAGGAACTCGGAGCCTCTACCGTCTTCTTCCGCTCTCTGACAGACTTGTCCCATAGAGAAAATAACCCTCCGCCAAAGAAAATAATCTCACGAAAACAACAACAGCGGCGGCCTGTCAGGTGACGTGAATGGTAATCAAGGGTGGGAACGGCGTACAATCACCTGTTGTCGGCGACTTTGATCTTAGCCCAGGTAATAATACACTAGACGCTGCAATTGCCGCCTTTGCTGTCATCAGAAATAATAGGATTGAGACGGAATCAATGGATTTCGCGTGTAATAGAATTAGTAGATTAATAGAGCGGTTAACATTGTTTAGAGTACAGAGGCGTCCACTGATATTCTCCTAAAAGTCACCAGGGTATAATACATTTTCCCATGTAATTTTCTACACCGTGTGGGAGGCAATTTAAGACCCACCCTATCCCTCCTTCCAGACAGTAATCGTTCACGAACATCCTATAGACATCTAGACTGCTTCACGAACATCTAGACTGCTCCACGTTCAAAGATGCATGTGTCTAGTCTGCTTCACATATAGCTATAGATTGCTTCACAGACATCCAGACTGCTTCACAGACATCTTAGTCATCTATAGACAGCTTCACAGACAGCTAGACTGCTTCACTGATATCTAGAATGATTCACAGCTATCTAAACTGCTTCGCAGTATAGCTAGATTGATTCACATCTATAGACTTAGTCATCTATACTGCTTCGATCATAGATAGCTAAACTGCTTCACAGACATCTAGGCTGCTTCACAGACATCTACATGTAGACTGCTTCACAGACATCTAGGCTGCTTCACAGACATCTACATGTAGACTGCTTCACAGACATCTGGGCTGCTTCACAGACATCTACATGTAGACTGCTTCACAGACATCCGACTGCGTCACAGATAGCTAGACTGCTTCACAGACACACACACACACACACACACACAAACACAAACACACACACACACACACACACACACACACTTAGTTTCAATTCTATTAGAAATAATCTTTATCAACTATGCTTACAAACACACCCACATAATTGATAGTATTGTTACATCACCTGCAGACATGCAACCACTGAAGAAATATGACGTCGTGCGATTACCACGGTCATGGTCAACATCTACGGACCCGCACGTATTCATTCGGAGATCACTTATTCCAGGCTGCAGGGGACATTTTCTCAATCAATTTGAGAAACTTCTAAACTCAGAAACTTAAGAAATTCTTAGTCAGAAAAGATCTCTTTAAAACTGACATATTAACGCAGAAAACCAGTTAGGCAAATTGTTAGTACTTACAAACTTCTTAGGACTTCAAGAACTTTCAAGAATACGGCCCCAGGTCATAATATACTTATGGAAGAAGCTCGGACTAGAAATCCATGAATCAGACGATCTGTCACTGTGTACATTCAAGTATAGATGGTAAAATTTACTCCTTTAGTTCAGTATAATTTCAGTCAATTTCCCAGAACGTTTGAGCAGTTATTCTGGATAATTGAGCTAAAAATGTGTACAATATAGACACACAGACAACGCAGGCAGGCAGATACAATTGAATTGAACGACGCCGACGACGACAATGCGGATAGAGACGAGGGTCCACATCAATTCTAGTAGCCACAATATAATGCCATAGACGCGCGTCAGTGTAGTTTACGGAAGTGCATGACGGTGTCGTCGATTGGGGATAAAGCCGCTGCTGCGACGACGACACGATACGGATCGTATAGTGAATCGTAGCGACATAGACGTATTATATAGCGCTACGTTGACGCGTCGCGACACAGTGCCACCAGTACAAGCCGGAAGCTGACACACATGCGACCCTAGGTGGGTCAAGTCTGCCGAAACCGGAACAAAACACTTAACCCAACAACAACAACAATAGCATCGCAACCGGAAGCTGTGCCATTTCTACAAGGGATATAAATGTAGGACTTTTATAATAAATCAGTCTTAAGGTCCACTCACACGGGTCGATCGGTCGTATAGATCCGTCGATTCAAACCAGATCGCACCGTGTGAGCGT
>JAULBO010185719.1:0-13475 GCA_032355325.1 Clypeosectus delectus
ACTTGCGATCGTCGTCGACCCGTGTGCACGTTCGATCCTACTTACGACTTATTATACAACCGATCGATAGACGCTCGCCGTGCGACCGATCGACCCGTGTGAGTCCACCTTAACAGTTAACAAAAGTAGACAACACTTGTACCAGTTACAAACTTACTGTGTCAATCTTCATACTCTACGATGTATTCGTATTCATCGCCAATACTAATACTGTACCAGTACAGTTGGAGAAGTTATTTAACGCACGACGACGCTGCTTGGTATGATCTGATATACGCATATGTTGACAACGTTATAACTTCATATGCAGCTGGTGAAGACGTCATTCAGTAAAACGAGGCAGATGCTTGTTTGAACTCTAAACGCCCACGTGTCACAAAGAAAGGTTAACCGGAACTATGAATCGTAAATCACTGCAACTATAGAACATAATGCAAACCATGTACAGATACTCACAGATTATCTGCGGGCCTGTTGTGCATGTGATGGAGCTGCACTATACGAGCCAACGGAAGTATCGTAGCAATAGGGAACTACTTGGACGCGAGAGTGCAATGGTGTCCTATAATTATAGTAGATACGATAGCTTCATAATATCGTCACCTGAGAACCAGGTTGTTCTATTTCCACTTTTCGAAAAAAATGAGTTACATGTACGTTTATTTTCTAATATTTAGGATGATAATCTACATTTTTCCAAATTTTCTACTCAAAATTCCAATTGTAAAGATATTTTTTTCGAAAAATCTATTTGTTCTATCTCCACTATTTAATAGAGACATCTGAAGTTTCAAATACGTTTTACACAAAACGGAAGTGAATGGACATAGAACAACCTGGTATCTCAGCTGACGATATACCATAGCTGCAAATGTCTACATGTATAATAAACACATCGATTGATGAACATTCTTGACGTGCATAACCTGCGGACATGTATAACCACGCACTCAGTTTCCGATGTGTGTATCAGTAAAGTGTTCTATTTCGCGATCCAGTTACTATTCTTGGATCGTCAGTATTACAGACAGTAATCGATGATATACTAGTACGGCAAACGCATTCCCAACAACACGTGTTATAGGTTTCCTATATGAACGCCTTAAAGACCCAATTCAAAAAAGAAATACAGACAGACAGACATTCATATTTAGAAATATTATACTAGCATTCGTAAACTTCATTGGCCAGTTATTCCAATGTTTATATCTCACACACACAGTAATACTATTTCTTTCACATCCGGCGCTTTAATTCCACTCAGCAAGACGGCTCATATCCCAGCTGATGCTCATATTATTTATAACATGTAGCATTACGCATCGTAATATTGATCAACGCACACCCTATTATGAACTGCTTGAAGACTGCTTCATTCTGCCTTGTTGATATTCAATTAATATTATACTGCCTGCCTCTTATATTATAGTACGAGAGTAATAAAACTATCTCATCACAATGTTGTTACGCAGTTCATAAGTAATATAGTATAATTACTGTTATGAAATTATTTGTATCTTGATCCATAACCACTAATTCATCAATCTTGAATCCACAAACGCATATTTTTCTTTGGAAAAATGCAATGACTAAATAACCCTGATTTCAAATGATTACTATATAAGGCTGTTACAATAATGTGATTAACATATTTTTGGTATTGCGATGCGCACTCCAAATGGAATTATTCTATAGACGGGTTATCACGATCAAGTGCATGGCACTCTACACATCTGACTTGATTTGAGAGTGGATTATCACCAGCGCAGAAAAGTTCATCTGCGCACTAATCTATTCTCTTGGTATAACCATTTTTATCTATGAATATTCTCAACTGAGGACAAAGACACATATCTATGATTGTGATTTCGTCAACGCTTCTAGGATGACATCACTTCCTGGTTTAGTGATTTAGTTGAATCGTACATCTAGACTGTGTCGATACACTAACGGCCGACATTAATCAACTGATAGTTAATGTAATCGGCGATAAACGGATCTAGACAGCAGTTACTGAGACTAGTGTTTGTCCACTCGAATGCTACTAAAAATAAATTCTACAAATACCAATTTTTACTAAATCTGTAATAACGACAACTTCAAAGGAATTTACAGTACATACACTAAATGGTGTTCACTGCCGTCGCAAGACAAATTAGATTTAGAATACGGTCCTTTAATAGAATAATTATGCCGTTGGAAAGGTTCTTCACAAACAAACGCACCCCAACATTCCCTGGATTGTGTTACACCAGTAAGCAATGCTTTGTAAAAGCATGCAATAGCAGATCATAAAACTGATTTATAATATCGCATTTACCTCTAATTTCGGTAACTGACCAATCAGCATCGCGGGATACACTAGAGTCATGGTAGAATATCGCATTTACGATGTTCGAATCCCCTAACGATAAAGCTATTGGTAGAACGGTGACACTCTATTATCCCTTGCTCGCGTTATGTCCATGGTGCCCGTAGACGACGCCGCACACAGTCACTGTTACCTGCATGTAAGTTACGTGGCCTGATAACCAAGCAATGCCATTCCCATGGCTTGTCACAGGCGGTTATCATTACGACGAACGAGGCGTGAGAAGTCAACATGGCAGGTTTCCATGGACCATGTGATACGTACGGCGCATTTACGTTGTTTAACTTCTGGGTAAATACAGAAGTTGTTGTTGTTGTTAATTGGTCTTTAAAGCCGCTTTCAAGAACGTGCACATATCACGGCTTGTAGTATGCAGTGCAATGAGTGTATGTATGTGTGTATGTGTATATGACTGCTTGTGCCAGTCTGGGTACTTCTTTATAGTGCTAGTTCACTAGAATATCATTCCGCAGTTAGAACATAGATACTCCACTCAGACACATTATACTGACTCCGAGCAGACCAGCCATTGCTTTACCCCTTTGATGCTGAGCGTCAAGCATGGAAACAGCAAGTATCATCTTTTAACGTCTTTTGGTATGACGCTGCCGAGGATTTGAACCCACGACCTTCCGCTCTCTTGGCCGACGCTCCAACCACTGCGCCACGGAGGCGGTCTATGTAGCAGAAGTGCTTACCGGTGGAAATAAACCATGCCCTGTGTTGGAATCCGTGTTGGACAATCTCAACATGGCATCGTATTACGGGAATACTAGGATTAGGTATAAAGTGCATGCATTTAAGAATATTGTATATAACCCATTGCTATTGCCAGGCGGAATAGTATGCCCAAGCAGATAGCATCTATACTCGAATGGATAAACGAGATGAACATATATTCAAACTATAACTGGACATGTCACTAACGAACATTTGTTTATCGATTTGTTTATCGTTAGAATATATATGTATGCATGTATATGTTACATTGCACGATAATACCGCTAAAAATATATAATTTCTGATAAAATTTCCATTTCGTCACGTTTCTTGTTGATTCCGGCTCAAACCCAATAAATAATCCTTCTTAAGCACTCCCAGTATTCACGCTGTCAACGTGACGTATTGATCAATTATCGCTGGAATATGTTGTTAGTCTTCCTGGCACTTACACGTACCTGTCTGACTAACAAGACGAGCTACATCCACCAACACCTGCTCCATCCAACCCTCATAATCTCACATCCGCCTGACAATTTGCCAAATTTGATTGGAAATAATTAATTAAATAATGTCGCGGTAACACGTCGCGCTCCAGTCTGGTTACTATACCACAGGGATCAAAAGTTTGTGCACCGGCTCGAATGCCATATACACAGTTTGATTGGCTGGTTAATGAGCGGAACCAATGCTGGATGTGCGCGCCCCCTGGTGATGTCAACTGAAAACATTAAAAGTAATTGCGCGCCTAGTAAGCTACTTTACATCACAGCTATTGAATGTCGCGCTAAGGGAAACACACGTCGGATATACAATTAGTCAGTGTCCGTTCCTTCCCACCATTATGAAACACTAGTCTACTGGGATGACATACACGTACTGTATAGAATTGGTCAACAGACAACCTACATTTTAGGCTCTGTCATCAACTCGAAGTAAATTATTCTGTAAATTACTTTGTAGGTTCTCGAATGACTCCCAATGCGACTTCTAGGATGTGTTGGGCTATGTCTGTACAGCACGATCACAACACCGCCAGATGAGTCCAAGACTGCGTTTCACATCATAACAACTAGTTGATAAACTATTTGGAATACCTACATGTGCTTTAAATCTTCATATGGAGTTTAACTTGGTGAAGGATAAAGCATACTTCTAGGCTTATGATGAATCAGTCAGACTGAGAAAGATGTATATATATTTAGAACAGAATATGATATCAAAACAAGTTGTCAACAAGCATCTAGGGATTCGCCAAGGATATGTTCTTTCAGCCCTCCACCCCCACCAGTTTTCTGTGGTGTGGTGTGTGTGTGTGTGTGTGTGGGGGGGGGGGGGACACTTGATTTCGCGGTACGTAGTTCTCTCAGCTCGACATTCAATACGTGGGATGTAAATTAAGTAGCTTATTAGACGTGCAATTACCTTCAGTTTTTCTTTATTACATTCAGGGCAATACATTCCAAAATACCTCCTCTAAGTCTCTACGCTATTTAAACTATAATTCATCGATTTATTTAGGAATAATTTGAAACCTAGCACGAGATCACATAGATGTATACCGGTATTTAACGAATTGCGATGCATTATTACGTACATAAGACTGGAGTATTGACCATTGTAGACGAAAGTGAACGCTTTGCGAGATACGTCCAACTAGTCTCCCTCTTGGCATATCGTCGATAGTCTGTAGTTGACAGAAGTTTCAGAATCAACAGTACTTGTTCTTGCCATAATGTTAACTTTGTCTGGCTGCCAGCCTAACTGTCACCATCTGGTTCTGAGACGGTTCATTCGGTGTGCGCCGGAAACGATTGCTCGGTTAGCTTCCGGTCTAAATACGAAACTCATTTTTCACGACTATCTTGTAGGCAGTACTCCAATGAACACATTACATAATTTTTAATTAATGTATTTTTAACAACTATAATTACTAAGCCTAATGGATAGTCAGATTGTTGTTAATGTTATCGATAACAGGACATTTGGGTGTAAAATAACGTTATTGGTGTAGTATCGTCACTTCTTTAGTTCAGTTTGAGTGATTTTTACAGTTCATAACGGACATCATAACGTATTCATCTTGACCAGGACCCGTATTCTTGAAGCTTTCTTAGCTAAGACAATTCTTAATTAAAGTAACCAAAACTTAACTCTGGAGAGATTGCAAGGGACGACATAATGCTGACGGTCCCAAATATGTGACACAAACTAACACTGGAAAGGCATTTAGTGGTAATATAACGAATCAATGTGATATGTTCAAGTCATCAATACTTGAAAATCCAATTCGTCTTCGTCGAGCAAGCGTCTGAAAGCTAAGACATCGAGTCTGTGGATACTCGTATCTATTTGCATTTTACGGTTATAATCAAAGTTTGTTATCCATTCCATACTTTAATCTTAGCAGTACAATCATTATCCAACGTATATCTATGCAATCTGTTGGTATATATCAATGTCATCCTACAAGTCAAAAGCTACATGTAGGTCCTTACAGGTACACGTAGACAGCCAGCAGTTCACGAAATCTGGACACATTTGGCAAATTCCCTGAATTGGAACTCGCCCGACCATTCTGTCGTACAACACTATACATACTAACTCAGTGTCTGTCTAACTACATGCACAATTATAACGATGAATAGATAAACACAAAAACATTCGCGTATACAAGTCTCAAGACGAGAGATAACGACACCAGAGAGGCTCAAACAATGTTTACCGTGCGTGTGGATGTCATACAACCAAGATCAGTTTAACTCGGATGTCCTTGACCTTGTTGCACGGACCCCAGGGTGAGCTGTGTAGCCAGTGGCGAGTGTATAATGCTAATTTTAACGCTGATAACTTCGGTCGTAGTGATGCTGCTGCTGCTGAAAACGACGCTGATGATGTTACAATATGAGTTGAATACTTCCGGGTCAAGGGAGGTCAGGACATTATGAGAGTTGGTAATGCACACTTTGTTGTAGGGCAATGTTGATGATCATGTCTAAAGATAACTAGGTTGTGTCTTGCACACTGATCGATGTACCGTTACCGCTGTGGCACATACGCACGTCAACACACATAATTAGAAAGTGCTAAACGAGGTTTCTGTTATTCTCTGACAGGTAGGTTATGATTGCGATGTGTATACCATACCAAAGTCACTGGAAGTTCATAACCTTTAGTCTTTTATATTTATTTACAATTATAGATACATATAGGTCAGCTAGTTTCCCGGGCTGTATTGCAACCATTGGCTGTCTGAAGACGTAACAATGCGCATGTATATTCAACAATATTTTGAGTGAGTGTCAATAAATCGAAAGTGTTTCAATTGTTAGCCAGGGAGCACACATCGAAGGTGAAGGTTGTTGTTGGGTTAAGTGTTTATCCGGTTGCCTTCCGACATAGCCGATTTCGGCAGACCGGACCCACCTACATGTACATGTATGGTCGCATGTGTGTCAGCTTCCGTATTGTACGGGTGACAATGGTGAAGGTTGAATGTATCGTGGAGATGTAGTCCATGCCATTTCAATCACATGATCAAATTGACCAATCATAACGTTTTAAGTGATACCTCCCAAGTGACATCATGTATAACTACTGTATACTTGCATATCCCCTCGGGGGTCAATATTGGATGATAAAATAATATGTCCGAATCGTGAAGTTGACGTACTATTATTCTGTCCCCCAGTTCGTCACAGCAACAGTGGGAACAGGAGTTATTACCTGAAGATGGACATGCAATACAAACGATTTCAAATCAACGTCTACTACTACTGTATACTAGGGAAAGCAGCAAACACATCGAGCATGCATAGTGTTACGATACGACTAATTCCTACTACTAGTATTCCAGCATTATACTAAGCTGACGGAGCCAGACTGATGAATATGGTGCTCCCCTAGGGTATACGACCGATATATATCATAGCTACCAAATTTATAGATGTCGATGGCGATCAGCCTATGGAAGTTTATAGCAACATTAAGAAACGACCCCCATTTTACTCAGTGGTGTATGGTGACAGGAATTGATTATTACTAATACAGAGACAAATTCCTTTTATTAAAAATAGATTTAACAATGATTTTAATTAATCAGATTTCAATATCCGATTTCAACTTCAACCTTCGTTGTTTCTTGTGAGGCATTACTTCTTAATTTGACAACGGGAGAGGTTACTGAATGACTAGACTATCAATAGTCTCAGAGGATGAAAGTAAATTATTTAAAATACATATTACTGATGGGCATATTATTTATATGAAAGGAGCCTCTGAAAATCTTTCCCCAGAAAATCTAGACTTGCCTTTGTTCATGGGAGTGATTTGGAATAGGAGTATTTGGTTGAGAACAGGGTCTGTACACAGACCACTGAATGACGTGCTTGTCGGGATCACACAACAAGTATTAAACTACAAGTGATGGGCCTTCGTTGTACAATAGACGATGGAACACCCATGCATTCGTAACATATATCTTAGACGCTCGTCCAATTCTATCTTAAAAGCAAGAACAACACTTTGTAAATAAGAGATACATTTTTTTTATGTTTAGCATCATAAGTAGTAGCTATTCTTGGCACGCGTTCAACCACCAAGCGTCTACAGCGCTCACGTAGCGATGAACGAAATGGAAGGATAATACGAAAGCGCTATATGGTCAATACGAGCGATTTAGTAGATGGTCATTTCCCCAAACACTAAAAGAAAGACGATGTTCCGTTCTTTGGCTTAGAAATCTCATAACAGTTATATAGGGAGTGTAAGTCTCGTCTAGAAACCATTTCCGTTGACAGGCTTCCGGTGACACCTAATCGGAGCTATTGTATGATATAATAGCTTATCAAAGTTACCGGTATGTCTAATGAACATCGATAAGGCATAGAGAATACTAAACGAAGCGAGTTTAGTATTTTATGTATTACACTACCAAACCAGACATGCAAATAAACCGATATATGATGTCTACAAGATTGTTTCCCCGCTGTCAGCTCAAGTCGGTCAAGCGCGTATGGATACTGGTTTGCTGACAGACATTTCAGTTAGGACGATTTACCGTTCAGGTTGAAAGATAAGCAATCCTAAGAAGAATATTAATATAGAGCGGCAATATCTCGCTCGGCTAGTGCTTGGATGGGTGCCTACGACCAGAGTATCCATAGTTCATCTCCCACCCAAATTAATACCAACGTATTTTATATCATACGGAGATACAGAGGGTCTGTGGCCTACATAACAATTACCACGATCACGTGATATACCGCGTATGAAGACAGGTTTATCTATACACAGATCGAGTAATCATCTGACTATTAGAACATTATGTCCACCAGACTAGGAGGATTGCGGTCGTTGTGTGTTGGCAGTTAATGAAAGTCGACACATTACTACCCCCCCCCCCCCCTGGATCCGCCACTGACTAGCCAGCTAATACAGATGAAATGACCACCCACCGAAAACTGGGATGACAAATGGGCCAAATTTACGGTGTGTAATATTTAGGATACTCCCGAATTAGACATGGGATATATAGAATCAATAGTATGTAGAGAATAGATGAGCATTTCATAGAGAACTGCAGAGTACGTAAAGGTTGGAACTCATCCTTAACACGTTAAAAGTATATTTAATGATATAATTTAATTGTTTAAAACATATTAAAATAAAGGTTCAAGAGTAATGCATATATAACGTACTTGGTTAAACATACGCACACACATACGCACACGCACACGCACACACACACACACACACACACACACACACACACACACATCTTCTCTTTCATTTCTCTCTCTCGTTCGCTCTCTCCTCAATCTACATCCTACCCTCGTGCTTTCCTTATTCTCCTGATTATCTCTCTCTCTCTCTCTCTCTCTCTCTCTCTCTCTCCTCTCATAATACCTCATGCCTCGCACGTGTATCATGGTTCTGATACATGAAGATTATAATTATGCCATCATATTCGCCTCGAAACTTTACTACTGACATCAATTGATTTTTTTTTTAAAGTACAACCCACTGTACGTTAGTATTTTGACGGATTTGTCTCGGACACATGCATGGTAATAATTATAATTATCAGTGAAAAAAAATCAAACAACCTTAACGTCGACAGTAATGCAATGGGCAAGTATATATTTTTCACAGTGCTCTTCCCGGCAAAAGTAATTTCTTGGGGCTCATACACGATATCATTCACGGATACAATAATTATGTTCTTCCATTACATGGCCACCTCGTGTCTACCCCGAGGCAGCAGTGCTGCATGGACGGGAAAAGGATACTAGTTAGTATGTTAATTTTCCACAACCAGCACTATGCCTTTAATAGGATACAACATTTTTGTGTGAATTTCGATGCGGGTAACCGTATTAAATGAGTAATTTACACATTGCCCCTATGGGTTCTAATCACCGTGGAGACTGTACTAGAAAGGAGAGTCTTTATCACTACACCAGGAGGTATTCAAAGTTCAATTAATAACTTTAAGTGGCACATCCATTTGATTATTATAAATATAATTGGCGAACAAAATATCGACAAGTACAATTATGAGTATTTATTATGAGTATAATTATGAGTATTATGAGTATTGTTTGTTTGTTTTTGTTCAGGTTTAACGTACAAGTACATGAACCTGTAGTCAATTTTCGTAACCACTTTGAACAAACATGTGCAGTAAAATATGTAAAACTAAAATGTACAAACTATTATGTAAAACATAGTGCATGTACTCTATACTCTATACTCTGTACATATATACTATAATGTAGCTAAATACCAGTCTAGGTGCTCCTATCAATAACGCCTATTATCGGATGATCTTATATATCTGATAGGCCTAATGAAAGAAGGTGGATATTATACATTTTTAGTACACAAATTAGCCACGACCAGTTACCAATTTAGACGCAACCCACGTAAGCTAAAGATTAATGATCGGATTCTCATCAGAGCTAATACGCTAGGTACTTGGCTATAAGAAAACCAATTCAGATCTGTGTCCACGCTATTTGAACGCGTAAATTCACTTTATGTAGTGGGTTATCTATTGATGTTGTCGGTGCAGAGTCACGCCCCTACTTCTCCACAGATTGGTGGGAAGGTACATGTATAGGTACAGACCCTGTTCTAATGTATAGGCTACTAGACCACTTGGTCCATCCTCGGAATTGTATACAGTTCTCTCGACAGGCTCTCGTTGGTTTCAAAATTGGAATACTTTCAGTCATGTGAAGTAATTCACCATAGTCACGTTGTTCACTTATGGTCAACATCTGAAAATGGCGGCTGCTGAAACGCTTTACAATCGTGGCAATTTTTTATTTTTTTTATTTTTTTTTGGTTAAAATAAATTATCCCGAGGATGTCGGCATTTTGCCGACGAAACGTCGAATTTAATATAGTTTTGATGTCGTTATATATTCCGACGTCTCAATCTGTTTGTCTTATAAAATCAAAATCTGTTCCTTAGTGGAACATTGCGGTTTCCAAGCCAATTAATAAAGTCGTGAGCGAGGACATACTTCCATCACTGCGCCGCGGTGAATCGGTTTAGAACTGTTTACTGGTATAAATCGCTACGCGAATCCCCAGAGCGATCTCCGAGTGACTATTGGAGTAAGGGGGAAATAACTAGAGGGTGTTCCGATTCATTACTAGACGTGCTGATCACATTGACTGTATTGTCCTGCCATCTGCTGTAGCGAAGACACTGTGGAATCTGTCATGGGTGTATAAGGAAATCCACGCTAGTAATTCAATTTCGACTTGTAGTACATACTAGTATCCATTGCTATCCTCTTTATTGATATCTATGTTTTTTTCTTCACGTAAATGCGTATGACTTTAATATGTTCTTCATGTATGTGAGTGAAATACAGTACACGCAGCATATAATTGTTATTGGAAATGTAAGTGGGTAAAAAGTATAGTAAAATCGTAAAGCTGAGCCAATATGCATAAGATAAGATAACGGTAATTAAGACATTATTGCATTATAATTCCTTCGAGCGAATCTCCTAATAAAATACATTTTCAAAATGGCTTCAGAGCTATGATTCGTACGCATTGTTTACGCATCAACACGACGCAGAAACGCCGTCATCGCGGCTTGCATACGTCTACTTCACATACAATTACATGCACCACGCAAAAATTCCTTTCAGAAGACCTGACTCAAGTCCGCCAACATCGCCATACAATGTACGCCATCTACATGTAGTCTTAATTGCTTCATCACTCTGTTAACAGGCAACGCCATAATGGTAACTGTACCACGGCTTTATATTCTCGTAAACGCCATGCATTTGTCATCTATATTGGAGGTACTAGTATAATATAACCCATTGTCTCGTGTGCGAAGACAACACTCCGGTTAACCACGCTTGGTAGTCAAAACATCTGACACCATTGTCAGGGAATTATGGTCTATAGTAGGCTGTGTACAGACCCTGTTCTCAACCAAATACTCCTATTCCAAATCTCTCCCGTGAACAAAAGCAAGTCTAGATTTTCTGGGGAAGAGATTTTCAGAGGCTCCTTTTATATATATTATACCCATCAGTAGAATTTATTTTAAATAATTTACTTCATCCTCTGAGACTACTGATAGTCTACAACAATCTATACATGCATAGCAAGTCTTAATCAGTATTTTGTCTATGCTATACATGACTGTACATATGTTAAAAGGGCTAGGTTCAGATTTTATATAATCCTAACTTACTTCAAGGAAGTGGAAACACTTTAACGCTTTCGCTACCGACGGGCAACCGAAAGTGCCCGTAACAGACACAACAGGGTGGCGATTAATTATTATGCTTGCCACAACCATTTCGTACTAAGCGATCCCATCTCCTCTGTGGCGATGTACAACAACGCATATAGCGGCTCTAATGATAAAACAACGACCTACATGTAGCGTCTTTGGACAGCGTTCCTGTGGTACTGTATCAATTACTAACCTAACAGCAAGTGTTATATACCGACTCATTCGTTATGATTGAAGCGATAGACGTTCGCCGCCGCAATGTAACGGTATATACCGGTTAACCGGTTAACAGATAACCCAATTCATTACTGGAATTACGGCCAGATTATTTTTCGGTTATACGAGTAATTTTCTCCGTTATCTGTAGGATCGTTCCAGATAGATTACTGTTACTATTTCCCCCTCTTTTCCCCCCTCACTTTGATAGTATCTTACAAACAAATTACTTAATCAAATCAAACATGCTTCAACCATAAAAAAACACACCACTCAACGAATTAGGAGTGAATGAGTGAGTTGAGGCTTAACGTCAAAGCGGGACGACTAAGGAAGCAACAAGAAAATAGTAATCTTCTGTATCGCTCACCCTGGTAGTTTAATATACAGCTCACGCTCTTGAGCAATCTGGAGTATGGCCGCTATGCAAATGTGAAATTCATTATTACTATAACTTTAATAATTATATATATATAGTATACGCTCAGATCGTACAGCAAGCAGCCGTACTAGCTGATACTACTACTACAAACACCATGCACCTACTAGTATAATAAACTACGTCGAATCGTATCTTCAGTCCCCTTTCCTCGATGAGTATGCTTTGTTAATGGTTGCAACATCCACGAACCTAACATCGATTTCAGACAATCTCAAAAGCGTTCACCTACCGCACCTCAATCATGGTATGCGCCTTGCACATCGTGACAACATAGACACTATGCTACTACTGACCGCACCTCAAGTACATGACTGTACATTATGCTATACTGCAATAGGGCTTGCATACCATGATGACTCAGGCACTATGCTTGGCCGCACCTCATACATGCTATACACCTTGCACATCGTGATAACATACGGCACTAACCGCATCTCAAGAACATGTACAGTATGCTACAGTGTATACTGGTATACGCCTGGCATACCATGATGACACAGGCACTATGCTTCACAGCACCTCAAGTATGCTATACACCTTGCACATCGTGGTAACAAACCGGTAGGCACTATTCTACTACAGGTTACCTACCACCATTAGAAATCCCATAGGCCACAGTGTTAACATTTTGAAGCATAACTACTGAACCAGTGGTTCAAATGCCACCAACCATACCAAAGTTTAATTTCCCAGTAAAATATCAATCCAGAAAAATACATATGTCGAATTGCTTGCAGAGAAATGAAAACAGGAACTATGACGACATGCTTCCGCACAGAATATTCCCAGTGAAGTTTACCTAGGCTGTCATTCCACTCGGAGCCTTTTAAATGTAACAAATTACCACTCTTGGAAATAAAACTGCATTCGTTTGAAGTGCTACATGTACATCTTTTCAATTTATCATTAATAACCAATCACTGGCCAGCAAGTCAATTTTATTCTGA
>JAULBO010185830.1:0-10848 GCA_032355325.1 Clypeosectus delectus
CACACACACACACACACACACACACACACACACACACACACACACACACACACACACACAAACACACACAAACACACGGACACAGTCAAGTTGTTAAATTTTTTAAAGGGGTTCGAAATAAACACATTCGCATAATTTGGTTTGTTTTTGTGGAGATTTTTCCAAGGATGCATGAGTTTTCTTTCAATTAGGTTGACGTTTAGCTTTGGTTGTGGGGTTCTTTTCATAGCGGACTTGTTTGGAGACAACATGACCCATGTGCAAATGTTCTCATTGGGGCGGGGCATCTGTGTCTAAATGGTCATGGTTGCATGTAACAGTAATTGTAAATCATAAATTTCGGACTTGTTTTGAGCAACTTTTCAGCTATTTGGCTTAATTATTATATTTTCAACATCCGTTTCCTCTTGAACAGTGAAATGGATTCATGCAAACAGTTTGATCATACATCAATGAACATTAAAACAAAATTGTATATATCATGAAGTCAATAATAACCTATTAATAAATTACTTAATATATTGGTGCATAATTAATTGATTAATGATCTAACATTAAGCATTACTTGCATGTTAAAATAAGAGCTGTACATTTTTAAATGTTTGCAAGAAATATTTGGTTATGTGTTTTATTGAAATGGCCAAAGTAAATGTTGTTCATTGAAGTAAGAATACAATAGGGGTAAACATATAGCCAATCAGTTTGCAAGGAATCACAGTATACTAGTATTTATTTTAAGATGAATAAAGTGAATAAGTTGTCAGATTTTCACCTGTTACTCTTCCAGTGTTTTACGGGCATCAGCATCGTTTTACTATTTTGATGGTGATGGCCTAGACTTCATTAGCCAGAGTCTCAGAAGCCTTCGAGTTCGATACATTCTTGTCCACATGGATTGGCTGCAGGTACTTCAATATTTTAACGAATAAAATACCAATTATAATTCCATAAAATTAGTTAATTAAAAGAAATGTCATTTAAATTGTCTCCAATGCGAGTTATTTCACACTGTTGATTAGCTTTTTTTTAAAACTTTTTTAATGCAAATGTACTAGTGTCCAATATTACACATGTATCTATCCTCAAGCTACCGTTTTTCAGAAAGTGGAGTCTATAATCCACACACTGCATGGCACACTTACACCATGCATGGAACTGTTCGAGTTTGGACTGGCGCTGATGTCACTTCCTGTCAGCAGGACACAGGATCAGACCTCATCGTTGGCCTACTGCATCGCGACATCTGGTACAACCAGTAGTCCGAAAGTGGTTAGAGTGCCTCACTCCTGCATTGTGTCGAATATTCTCAATATCAGGTATAGATACTTGTTTTGATTTTTATTGTGTTTTAAAAAATAATTATAATTTATTATAGTAAATTGGTACTCTTAAATTGCCATCCTGAAACGACGTTCAGCACAAATTCACTAATGTACATCGCCTGTTATTCCAATAATAAAATACATAAATATTTTATTCACATTTAATAGTTATATACTAGCTACATGGATCATCTATGTTTTTGCTATTTGCATTTACGATAATTTTTTGCAGCTTTAATGTTTTATGTTTTCCACATTTATTGGTTACTTCCATTGTTTTATGGTAAAGTTCTGTCACAATCTATACAAGGGAATTAATTATATTCTTCATTATGTTAACAACTTTCCATTTCCATTCCCTTTGCCTTTGTTATTCAGAAATCAAGCTTCATAATTTGAATATAATTATGAATTAATCACGAACATTACAATCTGTAATTTCAGGAACATTTTCGAACTAACATCAAACGATGTCTGTTTTCTTGCATCCCCGTTGACATTTGACCCCAGCATGGTGGAAATGTTTGTGGCCTTGACATCCGGATCGACCTTGCTGATAACGGCAGATGAAGTGAAAGCATCCTCAAAGAAATTAGTGGACATTCTTTATCGAAGAAACCATGTGTCCACACTACAGGCACGTTCCTTCAATATATACTTTGAAAGTTAAAACCTGAAAATAATACGATACTAGGATTTAAATTAATGCAAAAAATGTGGAAAACGACAAGCTACCATTAATTAAACATCGTAAATGTTACACCCCGGTTTGGCCGCTGATAAAAGTTTTGACCTCATATGATTGTGAGGTCATCATGAATCCACAACAGCTGACTGGAATCATGTTCTATGCTACTTTTGTTAACTAATTTTGGTAAAAGTGTATTACGATTTTTGATAAATTCGTTACCAGCGTGATTTCCGGGGTGTACAGGTTTTTACAAGCTGAAATTTCTCGTATGCCCCGAGACACGTACACCCCGGAAATCACGCCGGTAACTTATATACTCTGATTAAGAAATTGTACATCACATTGTGACTTTGTGACATTTTCAGATGACGCCATCACTATTCCTGAGACTTGGAAGTGAAAGCTTACGAAGAACTGTGCTAAGTGCCTGTTCACCTGTCCGTATCGTGAGCCTGGGCGGTGAACGTTTCCCTCCATTGTTACATCTGCAGTCTTCCATGGCCAGTGGCTGCACCACCAAGTTCTACAACCTCTACGGAGTCACTGAAGTGTCGTGCTGGGCAACGTGCTTTGCATTTGATGCCTCATACTTTGAGTAAGAGTGGTTCGGTCTTAAATTATTAAATTTGTGTCGTTTAATTCTTTCAATTTCTGTCTCATATTGATGTCACTTTGCTTCAGGTTTGCGGAGATATGATATATAATGGAAACATGATCGGTTTAATGTTTTAAACGAGATGTAAAACTTACAGGAATCCAGAAAGAGAGGTTCCTTTGGGCGATGTTTTGGATGGTACAGAGGTGAAGGTCATCAATTCTTCAGGTCACAAGGTCACCAATGGAGAAGGTGAACTTATGATAGGTGAGAATGTCGTAATGAGGATTTTGTTTTAATTAATACAGTATGTTGTTATTTTACTACTACTACTACTACTACTACTAGTACTACTACTACTACAGCTGCTGCTGCTGCTGCTGCAATATTAGTACTGATAATAATGTGTTTATTTTATATGTCAAATCCATGTTCAAAGACTATATAAATTGTGTATGTATGTATGTTTGTATATGTATTATTAATGTAATACAAGTTATCCGTCTTTATTCCTAATAGTAATACTAATACACATATTTCTGTTACGTGCAGGCAGCTGCGATCGTGTTTGCATATTAAACGAGGAGACAGATGCGCTGACTGACAGTCAGATGGTATGGAGAAATACCGGAGACATAGTCGACGTCCGTGATGATGGCAGGATGTTTTATGTTGGCCGTCGCGATTGTCAAATGAAACGTCACGGCAAGAGGTTGAATACAGCGGCCATTGAAAATGTACGTGCCTGACTTTAAGAAATATTTAATGTCAGTGTTGTTTCCCATTTACTTTTCATTTTATTCATCACTGGTTTGCTAGAAGCTTTGTTGGTCATACTTATTTTGAGTTTTTTTTTTTTTTTTATGTGGAAGCAAATATTACTATGATGCTAATTCTCTTTTTAGTCTTTTTATTGACATAATTATATTTATGGGGGCATGTGCAAGGCTTAACATTATTTGATTATCAATAGTTGACAATTACAAGAACTGCATGACTTATTTGACAATAATTTTAAATCCATTTGCAACTTTTCAGGCAGTGTTGAAAACCAAATCTGTTGAAGCCTGTAGAGTTATCTCCCATGGAGATCGCCTGCTACTGTTTGTGGTTGCTGACGACATCCAAAAAGTGAATCAGCCTTCAAAGTTCCTGAGGGATGTCAGATATCTCTTACAGAGGGCGCTTCCCAGCCAGTATCAGCCTGATGACATCGTTGTCGTGGAAACAATACCCGTGACAAAACATGGTAAGCTCCACACACCAGCTGCTGCCTGTTTCACTAACGCGGTTAGCATGCTAAATTACTGTAGCACGCTAACTTACAAGTTTTCATTTCATCAATCTTAGTATTAATACTTAGTACTTTAATCCTCACTATGCTGGATTCAAATGTAGATGCCCTAACGAGCTGTATATGTGCCTAATCCAACAGGGAAGGGGTTAATTGAGCCTGAAAAGACTAACCTTAAGTTAGTATGCTAGCCATGTTAGCGTGCTAGCATGTTAGTGAAACGGGCTGCATATCTTTAAAAAAAACAAATATTTTAAGTTTTTGCTCAACTTGAGAGAACACCTATTGACAGGTTTGTAGAATTTGAATAAAAACTCATACCTAGTAAACGCTGAACCAATACGATACTTTTCAATCTAAAGTAAGAAATCGCATGCATTTGTTTATTGGCTGATCTAGAGCTTTTTAGATTTGGTGTGGAATATTAAATTGATATTTAAAATAATAAACGTTTTCAGAAAAATAGCACAATCTTCCTTCCTGATTGCTGAATTGACTACAATGCATTCTTGTTTATTACTGGTTGGGGTAATTACGAACAATAGCCGGTAAACAATGTAACAAAGTGTAACATTTTTCTACCTGCAGGGAAGACTGACATACAGCGGTTACTGTCTCTCTGGGAAGACGACATGAATCGCCGGAAACAAACTCCAGCACACAACATTGAGGAACTCTGCAGCACTCTGTGGAAGGTGGGCACTATGATTCAAATTTGATTAAATATTTATAAACACAGGAAGAAATTAATAAATAATATGTAAATGAATGAATAAATAAATAAATAAAATAAATAAATAAACAGACAGAAGGAAGGACGGATGGACGGATGGTAAGTAAATGAATGAAGAATTATAGAGTAGAAATAGTAATTACATTATTTAAAACAATTTCTATTATTATTTACAGAACATCTAAATCCATTTAATAAGTTTTCAAGCATGAACAGAATGAGTATATCGGACATATGGCTTATATTGATTGATTGATGGATTTGTTGTTTAACGTCGATGTGAGAATATTTCATCCATATGCGACATAAAGTCATTGTCCTTAAAGGCGAACATTGTGATAACAGTTTGCTCCATTCCCAGTTCCCACTGATATACCAAAGATATTTGCATGGTTTCAGTCTGTTTCAGGACCAGCTGAATCTGACTGAAGAACAAGATGCACATACAAGTTTTGAAAATGAGGATAGTTTTTTTTCATTGGGAGGCGACTCCTTCAAGGCTGTCAATGTGGTTAGCGCCATAGAGAGGCTGACTGGGGCAGATAACTCCACATTGTTTGAGACTCTTCTTGACGGTACATTTGAGAACTTTACCGAGGCGGTGCAGGACTTCCTGTGCTCTGTGAGAACTCGAACTGAAGATGGGAAGCCAAATGAGCGACATTTTGAATCGATGTTTCAGACGTGTTCGCCCGTGGTTGGATCTGTGAAATTGAACACGGAACCAAAAGTTGTTGAACTGAATGATTTTGTTGACAAAGAGAATATAGCTGGACTACGTTTTCATTCTGAGCAAAATTCTAGTCCCGAGACAGCAATGAAAACATTGGACGTTCCTTCTTCGGGTTCTGTCGGGCAGCTAGAGGATAGTTATAAGTTTGTGAAAAATTCTTCAGATCATCAATTGAAGGACACAACCAAGACTTTTTCAGGAGGTGTTAACACGACTACAAGCGGATCCTGTGCCGGTAATCACGGTCACCATCAGTCGAGTGTCGTCACAAGGGGAGATAACCAACTTGAATTGATTTGGGTTTACGACACAGGGAAATGTGTGGATGCATCGCCAACAGTGGCAGTAATCAGGTAACTGTGCTTGGCCTGGAACAGTGTTAGGTTAACGTGGCAACACTAACTGACCAATACAATGTGAATATTAAAAACATGCTTATATGCATTGATCAAAGCAATCAAATCACAGACAATGTCAACGAATATATATATTTTTTACAATTAATTACAGTGTACTCTGTCTAAATCGGCATCTTTGTAATCCGGCAATCTGCATATGCCGGCTCAATTTCAAAGTCCCTGCTGGCGACAGTGACTCTTGACACACTGAGTAAACCGGCACTCTCTATAATCCAGCATATTTTCTCGGTCCCAACGTGTGCCGTTTTAGACAGAGTACACTGTATTACAATAGTTTATGCAATAAATTGTTAAACATTTCATTTATTATGTCATTATATAAGTATAATATACCTTTATGAAAAGATATATTTGATATTTCGTGAAATAGTTTTAAATCAGTGAAACAAATTTTGTCAATCCATTTCAGTAGTGGTCGTCGGGCAGTATTCGTTGGATCTCACTCTCATGGTATGTGTGCTATTGACCTGACGACTGGTTCCCAGGTATGGAGGACACAGCTGGGAGACCGGATCGAGTCGTCGGCATGCCTCAGTCAGTGTGGCAGATGGCTGGTTGTTGGTGAGTGCAGCTTACATACATGTGTGATAATAGTTACTGGGGCAGGTGATAGCATGCACGGTTGTAGAACTGATGACTTTGTAGCCAAAAATCCTTATTATTCTTCATCCATCTCAACTCTCGGGTATCGTTTTCTTTTTATCTATTGATCTACTCAACCCCTATCTGCATCCTGCCCCTACGCACCTACCCTGATCCTCACTTTTCATTGTTGCCCAACCATGGTCGTATTTGAATCCAACCGCGGGTAACCTGAAAATCAGTTGGGTTGCTTTGTTGTTGTCCTAGTAATTCTATTTTATTTTTAAAATAAATTCAAGAACTGAATCTCAGACCTAAGTAGAGTGGTTCAATTATACATAATTATATTTTCTTAAAATCCAGTTTTATTTCCCTAGGTTGCTATGACAACTGTGTGTATACTTTGTGCTCATCCTCTGGTGCTATCAAGTGGAAGTTCCCCACTGGAAACTCGGTCAAGTGTTCACCGACCCTCGACCCAGTGACTTCGCATATCATTATTGGATCACATGACCATAACTTGTATGCACTTGCCATCGAGGTTAGTTTTCAAACATGATTGGCTGTTTTATTGAATGTTGCTTCTATGATAATTAACTTTCATACATTACCTGCATACGACAATAGTATATAAAACTTCTTCTCATGAAGACAATCTGAGATGACCTGTATACAGCAGTAGTTTTAATTAATCCAGCAATTGCAATCAGTTGATTTCACAATAATTAATTTTACAGTCAGAGATGTTCATGTTTCAGTCTAATATGTTCATATTTCAATTTGTGCTACTTATGTTTCAGTTTGAGATGTTCATGTTTCAGTATCATGAGATGTTGATGTTTCAGTATCATGAGGTGTTCGTGTTTCAGTATGAGATGTTGATGTTTCAGTATGAGATGTTCATGTTTCAGTCCGAGACGTGTGTGTGGAAGTGTCGTCTACAATCTGGAAGTGTGTTCGCCTCACCTTGTGTTAGCCGACACTATCGCCGTATCTACGTGGGAACTCTGGGATCCAGGCTCCATTCTGTCACCGCTGTGAGTAGGGGACAGTCTACGCCATCTCGTAATGAGTTCATTTGTAATAACGTATGGCAAAGACTGTCATAGATAATTAATTTTGAAGCTACTATATTTTTAAACCAGCAATATTTGAGCCACAAGTTTATTCAACATTGTAATTTTGTAATATCTAAACTTTGTAGTCTTTGTCTGTTTATTTGTTCGGACACAAGTATATTAGGATATCAGTTTTCCAGATACATTTGTGCAGTATTGAGTATTTTACCCATTTAATCTAGTTGAGCTCACAAACAGACTTATGTTTATTTTACAGGACACTGGCGAGATTGTTTGGTCACATGACCTTAAGAAACCAATATTCTCATCTCCAGCAGAAAACCAAAGTTGTATTATAGTTGGTTGTGTGGACAATAACATCTACTGTTTTTCCCATCAAGGTCAGAAGGTAAATATTTATATCAGATGGTAATTAATATTGTTATTATTATTATTATTATTATTAATATTATTAATATTACTGCAATATTTCATGATTTGTTATAGTCAAGATAAATAGTCTATATAATGACCATTCATTATCAGGGTTATGGTTTTGACATCCAGACCAATTTCACAACCAGTGTTCGAATTACTAGGGGCTCCAGGGGTTATTTGAAACTCTGCAATGTGTGACCCCCTGAAAATTACAGATTTGGCCACCTTTAACATTGGGCCTATGGAGAATGACCCCCTTATTATTTTCTTTATTTCGATCACTGACAACACATTCCCGATACCCGTTCTTTCAGATGTGGACCTTCTCCACAGACTCCCCAGTGTTTTCTTCGCCAGCCATCAGCACAATACCAGACGGTTGCCCCGGCGATGTGGTTTTCGTGGGTTCCCATGACAACCATCTCTACTGCCTGAGCATGGACGGGGGGGCGCTGGTATGGAAGTTCCGGGCCGATTCGGCCGTGTACGCGAGACCAGTTGTCTTCTCCCAGGAGGAACACCATCATCGAGGACACGGCGAAAAGACGATCACAGAAATTGGTGGAACTACTTCCAGGAAGAACGGCATAGATGAAACAGGTTTCGATGATGATGATGTCCGCGAGAGAGAGCTGCACATGCAGACCGAACTGTCCAATTGTATTTCTTTCAATGGGGATCCCAATTTCCTGATGTCGAGTGTTGCTGTCGAATGCGTAAAACAAAAATTACCAGGACGAGTTAATAACAGTTTCGAATGCATCACATGCAGCACACAGACAAACAATGCCGTCACCGTCAAGGAGGAACGTCTATCGAAGAAGCCAAAGTTGGAGCTATATTCCAAGCAGATCAAAGATTCCGGAGATAGGTCTCACGTTTACCCATCGGTTCAAGAAATCCCACGTGACACTGCGGCTCCTGGTCGGTCGGTGGTCTGCGTGGCTTCCACGAAAGGAACTCTGTATCTGCTGGATGCGGTGTCTGGACGTCCTGCTGCCAGGACTCTGTTGCCTGGGGAAGTCTTCTCGTCGCCTGTAGCCGTGGATGGGAGAGTCGTGGTCGGATGCAGAGACAACAACGTGTACTGCTATAAAAGTGGCTCTGGATATATCTGGATATCATGATATTACTGCGACTATGATTTAATGCGACACCTAGATTTTAGACAGAAACGCAAAACAAATTAAATGCGACCGATCATGCCTAACAGTGCCTCCCTCCATTCATGTTGGTTCAACATCCATTCAGTAAATGTGCATCAAATAAATGCGACCGTATGTACATAACATTTTTCGCATTAATATTATGCTCGCATTAATTTAATTTTTCGCATTAATATTATGTTTGCATTAATTTCATGATTTACAGTATATTGTATACGAATTTGTGTCTGGCCTTCTCTCATGTCAAGTATTTTTGTTTATGTATTATACGTTATCTCAGGTTCATGTTACAGTCGTTGTGTGTTCTTGGTCAACAGTGGTGTGTGCTTGAGGCAACCGGGCATGCCATATCCTGAGCAGGGAAAAGGTTAACTGTCAGTATCATATTTTGTCATCTTTAACTTTTTCATTGCTGGTAGCAAATATCTGAACTGTTTGTTATTTCAGTAGGTAGAATGAAAACTCTGTTACAATAATGTATTCATTGTCGGAATGATGCACAAGACGGATAATTATTCATTCCTATAAACCTTCACTGACCTGAAACTCATTTCTACTTCTATCTTCAAGGTTAACAACTGTATTATTTTAACATGGGACATACCATGTAGTTAACTAGTAGACTAACAAATATGAAACATTGTATGTATTCACTTTATGTATTTAACATGTTTGCTCCCAAAATATCGTTGTTACTAGTATCTTAAACTGGACATTGGTGCTTTTACATGTATATTTCATATGTTGAATAGAACTAGGGCATTAATTGTTTACATGTTTGCTTGTTTTACTATTGTAAAACCTGCTAGTGAGTGTTGGTGTTAATATTTTTTCACTTAAATGTTGTCTTTGTACCAATATGGCATTGTATCCAAGTGTCCAATTTGTGTCTTAATATATTCTAGTGTTGTGGTCATCACATACGTGTAAGTCATAATATTCTTTCACAAACGTTTTAGTTCTTGCCAAGTGAAAGATGAAGAGCTATGGGGTTAACCCAACACTCTGTACATGTTGGGCCTAACACTGACCCATACAATGGAAATACATAACTAAAACTTGAACATTGTGCATGTGGGGTACAACAAAGTTTATTTTATTACTAGTAATTATGATATTGCCATTAGGCAAACACAGTGCAAATAGTACCATATTTTTAAACTGACTTCTTTGTACATTAAAGTCTTCATATTATTGTATTTTCTTGTTCTCCTACTATACTATCTCCGTGGCTGAATCATCTGATAAGGCTGCACTATGTCTACATGCCATGTCCTGGAAGCTTGTCTTACAAATCGTAGAACAATACTGTATACTAACATACTAGTAGTGCGCCTAGGGCCCCGAGGTTACGAAACATTTTGAGTACGATTTCATGCTCAGGCTCAAATATTATATGGAGATTTGTGAACAAAACCTTGAGTTGAGCATGAGTTCGTGCTGGACAGTTTCGTAATCTCGGGGACTGGAAGCCTTGGACATTTCTGTATGCATACATCATGTTTGAAAGAAGACTACCGGGTAAGTGAAAACGGAATGCTAGATGTGGGCTTATGAATGAAGCAGATATACAATGTCCTTTCTGGAGATGCCTTAATCCTGTAAATGAAATACCCGTATACGGAATGTTGTGGGTATACGCAACCGTTATACATGTAATTGTTAGTTCAAATATTGAAGACATACATGTACATACATACATACTACTAGTATGTCCCGCCAATGCAATACTGTACATCGACCATAACTAGCTGTATTATTTTATTGCAGTCATGTGTTTGTTGGGGGGGGGGGGGGGGGGGGGGGGGGGGGGGGTG
>JAULBO010185941.1:0-13466 GCA_032355325.1 Clypeosectus delectus
GTGTGTGTGTGTGTGTGTGTGTATGTGTGTCCCCCCTCTCTCTCCATCACACTCACTCTGCTTATCTCTCTGCCTATTTGTTTTTACATGGACGAGTAGATGTATAGCTATAACTGTAACTATAACGGTCTAGTCATAAACAGTTGTTAAAGCACAATTCTCGTGGAACGATACACTCGCCGATTCACCAATAATGTGGTATTCCCCTTGACGTCGATAACTCTTCTATCGTAATGTACTCTAAAAGCAAAATCTGGCAATGCTGTAGTCGGCACGCCAAATTATGCGCTTGCTGATGACCATTCAATGTGAACAATATTGTGGTAATTTGGTAAGGATGTAATATTTGATAAACCAAACTATTGATTTTGAAAGGAGATAAATGTATACAGTCTACCCATTGATCCTACGTGATGGAACAGACACAACTATGTCCTCTCAATCATTGGAATGATCACGAATCTGATAAAAGTAATATCGGACAATTTCGTGAATATCTATACGGGATTACGGTTTCCCCTAGAATAACGTACTAGACTCTGATCAACATACATTCACTAAGTATCATCTCTCAAACATAACATCTTGGAAATTTGTCGATACAAGTATGCTTAACGTAGGACTAATATGTATGAGATGAATACATAATACAAGACGCTATACACACTGTCAGTTCCGCAATACTCCGTGGATTATGATCTGTCTGATAACTTCCTCTGAGGATATCTGTGTACTACGCGGGGGAACAATGGAATATGCAGCAATAGCTTAGCACTAATACTGTAGACATTTATATGAATATGGAAACAGGTATACAGAAAAGAACAATATTTAGCAAGGATGTGTTTATGTTCATCTTGAAACATGTATGACACCCGTTGAGCTGAACACAACCAAGAATCAATTATTTGTTTCAATCTATTGGGGTTTGTATTTTTCTGTGTTAACGATTTATTTGTATAGTAGACCCATGCACTTGGAACAAATACATGCATGTGTCAGTAATAGTACTTAACATTTACCTCAATACCGAGAAGCATTTCTTCAGGAGTGGTCCCTTGTTACAGACACTGTGACGGCATTAATACGTTTGAATCACGAGTACATCTACTCGATGGAATGTCATCACAGATGGTATATACACTTCCGTATAATATTATTTCGGTTACCGATTATGATATTCCCCACGGCCCGTATCCTCGAAACTTCTTAGTCCTAAGAAGTTGGTAAATACTAAGAATTTGCCTAACTGGTGTTCTGCTTATGACACATGTATAGAGATCTTTTCGCGAATAGGGACAATGACTACTAAAAACACCGATTGAAAGTATTGCAGTCTGCACTTGCCGTATTAACACACTGATTCCGAAACCGGAGACAAAAGCCATGTTAATAGTTGTCGACATTGCGATATATTGAAGTACATGCTATAGACAACACTCTTCCATCCTTGTCTGTATATGGTGGTAGTTCTGGCGTTTGATCTGATGCACATGGCTTTGAAGTTTGCTTCCTCTACAATTACTTCATGACAAGCGGAAGACTACAGGAAATGGAACACCTATTAAAAACATATCCCAGAAAATATTTCTTACGTAGGCCTGCAAGATGAAACTATTTGTGACACTTCTATGCCACCGTAATGACAGCGTTTAGTCTCAAGGACGTTGCGTTAGGAAAGGTGAACACTTACGGTAGGAAATAGACACTCGCATGACTAATTCGGATACTATATTGAAACAAAGATTCAATCATTGTCGTATAGCATATAAATGCCCCCCCCCCCCCACCCTCCCTACTAGTATTGCACGCGCGTAGCATTGGATGTTGACGCTATAAGGTTGTCAATGTATTCATACACATGCAGGGACTCGTAACCATGCCAATTACCATTGCTCAATATACAAACCGGTTTAGTATTACCATCTTTGACAATGACTACTGCAGACATTGAAACACATACACATACACACATACATGCGCGAGCACAAATACAAAATTCCACATACACTGTACATAAACCTACTTCCGGTCACAATATAGCTCAAGGATAATAGATCATAAATATTCCCCTGCACAACTAATCACCGCACCCTTGATTCATCCATGACAACGACGACGACGACGACGTCGGAGAAGTCCAGACAGACATGCATGTTATAATGAACCCCCGTCAACGAGAAGACAATCTCCCCCTCGAGGACCAGGAATTTCAACACTGCTTAGTGTCAGCTCGCGTATAATCGTCGCTTTCTCGCCTGTAATTCGCCAAAAGAACGCAATGAAGCTGACGTGAAGCGAAGACAAGATGTCTCTTGAGAATACGTGTATGTGCGTTAAACATCACGCTGCACGTGCAGCCTGGAGTGGATTATGGAGCCGCACATTTCCTTCGTTTCACGAAAATGTCGTACCGGTATTCCGGGCATAAATCTAGGTCTACGTCATTACCAGTATCATCCTCTCTATGTATATACCGGTATAGAGGATCTACCATGAGTGGTCATTTATTAAGCCGAGTTCAATATCAGTTTGACCAACGAGTTTAATAAATTCAGTAATAAATTACCACGAATGTTAGATTCTATTTATCATATACTATGAAGACAAAATTGGTAATGACAATGGGTATGACGTCACTCCGTTGGATACGTGAAAATATCCAATGGGCGTATCCAACTCACAGGAGCCATATTATGTGATAACTATATATATATATACTCTAGTTCCATTTAAAACCAGCGCCAGCGAAGTGTATAGGAATTACGTGAACTATCGATTGTGTTTCCTGGAAACAAACTCACAGAGTCGTAACTGTATACCCTATTGACATACATGTATATACACGGACGAAAGCAAAATAAGGGAATACAAAGTTAACCTGCAACTGATATTGAAATATAATTGATTGCAGTGCAAACGTGTTGGTCTCTGAACTATTGTGCCTTTTGAAAATAATATATACTAAAGCAGATTCGAGAATCAAATAGCTTGGCTGTGGTTCTGTTTCACGGTTTCACGGTTACATCCCATTGTTTTAAAAAAAACCCACAACATTTCAACATAATTTATAGCAAATGTTTCGTGTCACCATAGACAAAGGCTACCTTGTTGGTGTTACTAGTATTTGGTTAGGTGCTTTTCCGGTCGTTTTCGGTCGCCCAGACCCGCCTTTGGGGTCGCATGTGTTTCAGCTTCCGTCTTGTACGGGTGTCACCGAGGGCTTCCTTATATACAGGTTACGCTCTACCTCAATGCGGATATAGCAATAACATCGGTGTATTCATTTAAACATAATGATTAATCTGATACTGTACATTTTACCATACATATCGTATTTGTAAGTTATCGACATGGCTTCTCCGCAATCTATCTCTACATGTAATGCTGATCGACAAGCAGGAGAACAACAAGTAAACGAGTCTTTGTTTGACGCAACCGGAGATAGAACCTAGGACCTTCTGTAATCAGGCCGACGCTCTATAACAACCAAGCCACAGCTGAGATCTAGAAGCTATTATAATATTAGAAACAGTACTTTAAATTCGTATTCTTGTAACGGCACATGTATCTGTAGGTTAGTGTGGATGCCTGGGACATGTTATCTTGACATGCGTACTCTTAACAATCCCTACGTAAGCACACAGCTTAGTGAATGTCACATCCATCTTATCTTCGAGGCTGCCCGAAATGAAAAATACCACCCAGCAGACACCGAGGAAAGATGATGATATTACCATGTTGTTCAGAGAAATGTTGAGACCGTAGTGACAAATGATATTATTGGAAACTTTGTTAGCGGACCCTGTGCATAAAAGCTCTTATGTCCTAATAAAGCTGGCTCAGCACATAGCTCCAAACGTCGCCGATGGCGTTTTGCTGGTGAGTCTGCGTCTTCACGAACTTCTGTCCAGGGCCCCGTTGCTCGAAACACTTGTACGCTTCCACTATTGTATGGCCAACACTTGCTATTGTAGCGGGAGCTCAGTTACAACTAATGTAGGGCTACAAGTGCTTCGAGCAACGGCGGACTTTATTATAAAGGTTACACTTATAGTATTGAAAATTCGTTGGAAGGTATTGCCGGATCACTACAGTAAGTTATTAGTTATAACATTATTAAATACATGTTTAAATTAGTTGTAAATTACTACATGAAATCGAGGGAGACATATTGCAATAATTGAATTTTTCTTTTCTAATAATATTATTTTAAAAGAAATTCATTTTTATTTAAAAACAAAAATCCATGCACAGTTCAGTCATGTGATCAGTGACGTCACGACTATGGACTCCTTCTTGTCTTTGATTCTGTTTTCTCTCACGGTGATTGTCTATACGGTGAACAATCTCCATGGATCACAGTACTGTCATCGATCACACCGAACCAACGACAGTGTCACTGATTGAGTCAATACGACGCTACGTCGAGTACGCTCACAAGCAGCAGCACCAGTTTAATTGACGTCACATGGATTGCCATACATCTACCAATTATAAACGTCCTCCTTCTTTGCCACTATCTCCCGACAATATGTTTTAATATATTTTTTACGTGATTAAAGTATAGTATGTTATATAATACAGTCGTAATAATATATATTTTAATTGGGAAATTAATACGCGTTCTGAATGACAGAAAAGCTCGAAAGGTTTTTATGAATATTTCCTGAGGAAGATTTGGTTGTTGGGAATACGCACGGAGACCGCTACTGTAGTGCTGCCCTCTGGTCACGTGTCATCAGATGGTGATGTCCCTTGAACGACTAGATCACAACAATTATCTATTACATTTCCCATGTAGCAATGAGACTTAATGCTGGGTTGCTATTACTTACGCGCCACGCCATTGCCTGTCTCCATCTCACCCCACTGTAATGATTCCACAGGAGCTCAAACATTACTTCCCCTCATCCCAGCTTTTACCGATGGTAATGCCTAGAAACCCTGGAGAATGAAATGATAAATGTCAAGTGTACAATTTGGACATTTTTACTGATTTGAATGAATGGATATGAAATAGGTTGCATAGGCATGTTTCTGAACTCACCAGCTATACACCCAAGAGACATGCACGTAAGTTACAGAAAAGTGGGACCTGTCGGTAAAACTAAATAACTGATGTTTTAAGTATTATGAACCTTTGACATTTTATTTATTTCAAACACATTTACCGGTACATGTAGTTAAGTATGAATCTATATTATCTATAGTAGACACGAGATTGCCAGAGATTCATTAAAAATCAGGTGACATATACCGGTGAAAGATTTATATGCGCAGCGCTGCGCATTCACATGAACACGTCATGATACAGACACCATTCATAGCAACCATTGCAAGCTTAAGTAGCAACCACGGTTTAATGTTTACAAAATGTGGTCTACAGATATGTTCGTGGTTCTTTGGAATTTTTATTTCAAAGCTACAGTTCAATTTTGAAACCATGCCTTATCGATGTTCTTTAGACATACCGGTAACTTTGTTAAACGATTATCTAATGCAATAGCTCCGATTGGGTGTCACCGGAAGCCCGTCAACGGAAATGGTTTCTAGACTAGTCACGAGACTTACACTAGTCCCTATTGCACGTAAGTGGATCAGTTATAGCAGGTCTCAATATACACCTAAAGAATCAAGCGCAGTTAAGCTGTCATGTACATCAAATGCTAAGTCGACAGCTTTCGATTTTGATTTCGACCTTCTATGAATATTCCTTTATATTGATATGCGACTAACGACCTAATACAGCATATATATATAATCACCTGTCGATATTCAGCTGACATTTACAGCTTACAGAATTGAGTAATATTTGCAACTCCAAATCTCTATAATCCATATGGGTTATTCAGCAACATGTTTTTGACGAAGAAATACATCTCCTGTCTGCAGTTGACAAGATAACCGACTGCCGTATACGATGGGAAACAGTTAGATCGACTTTATTTTGAAATTAAAAACGTTTGGGAAAAGAAAAACATAGGATCACTCGCATGCAATCATTCCATAATAATCCAATTTTCGTCCACCACTGTGAATCCTTTGACCCTTTGAACTCCCGTGATTATGAAGTGCTTGCACTTCAATATGTGGAATATGTTGAACGCTTGGAAATCAATAAAACTAATTGTACAGTCGCCCAACAGTGTTGAATCCCATCATTCCATTATTGTGAGTCTACCGCATAGAAAAATACACGGAAAGTGCTGGAAAGTGCTTCGTGGTTTCAGATTCTTCCTGGTTGCAAGGTCGTAATGAAAACGACATTCTCAAGAGGCATAGCTTGAACGATATACGTTGACAGTTATGATTGTTTATTGTTGAGACGAATACAGTCATCATAGGAGCATCAGAGGCATCTCAGGTATATATATATATATATATATGTACAGTTCTATCTATCTAACTATATATATTATATATATTTATCAATAACCGGTACTAGTATCTCTCTCTCCCTCCCTCCCCTCTCTCTCCCTCCCTCCCTCCCTCCTCTCTCTCTCCCTCTCTCTGTATATATATGTATATACACACACCGTCTGTAAACTTATCAGCAAACGATGCCAATCTCCCAGGTACGTGGCAATCGTATGACCTCACCCCCCAATTGTTCTCTTCAATGCACATTTAACATCGATACCGATAATCAGGAAAAGCTCTGGCGCAGAAATGTATGTGCGGATACTAACGGTTATATTTTAAGTATTACCCAGTGGAATTATATACATGTACGTAACACGACTCGCATGCAAATATCACTCTAGTTCTTTTCAAAGACTGATTTTGTTTTTATACTGTTGGAAACAGATTCTTCTTCCGTAAAAAAAGGCGAAACAATATCTTTTAAAAAAAATCGAAAAGCAAAATGGTCCATCTCTTTAAAAGTGCCTAAAATAACTTTAACCATGTCTACTGCCTGAGGGATCACGCACCAGTTCTTGCAGGTCGCATTGGATACCGTTAGAAATAGTACCAAGCCTTATCGGTAACCCCCAAGACTCATGACTTTCTATTAGTTCATGGTTCCGATACCTTATGATGTGAGAGAATGTATAATGTAGTGGAAAGAACCTTATTATAGGAGTCGGAGGCTACACTCTGAGAGAGGAAATATGCTCGCCAGCTACTAATAAACGGATCTGGTTCTTTAAGCTAGAACTATACATGTCTGCAATAAACTAACTTAAAAATAATAATCATGTTTCTAAAATATATATAAAAATAATGTTTAACATGTTGGTATTTGTTTTAGTTTTTGTGTGTTTGTAGATTGCATCACATTTTCGGTTATGTTCGTTTTGCCCAGGTTGTATTGTGTCATTTCATCACGAGGTATGGTAGAGACAGACCTTGTGGCACAATGAACTATTTGCTCAAAACACGACAAGCAACGCAATTAGACCCGTCTTGATGCGTCATCAACAACCACGAATTGACATCTGAACATGGTTCCACTATATATAGAAACCGCAGCTGATTCGGAACACAAATACCGGTAACTGGAAAATGCGACACATACTGTAGCGTGTAAAGGTAATTGGGGTTGGTGTGAAGGGTGGAATTATTGGTGGAATATGGCTTGTTTCAACTACTAGTATTCCCTATTGAAATATCGTACGTGCTGACGGTGCTGTATTAGGGGATTATTATGAATTCAGTTCCAGGCACCTCTGTTCAGGAATTCTTTTAGGGCCGGACAATATGCGCACATCGTCCGTTATAACCAAGGATATTTTTTGGACGAAGTATAATCTGTTCATAAATATGGACCCAATACAATGTACGTCTGTCAAATTCCGCCGTACCATTCTATCGCGTCTTCAGCATTGTCAACAATTCCTATCGGCCACGACCGTTTTCATCTTTGGCGTGCATATGCATGGACGCATTACATACATGTAGCCCACTCGCAAAGGCGAGAGTTCGCGACAACGCCGTGTTGTACTTAATCAGGGTTACATGTACATGTATGTCTAATGCCTCACGACAGAGGACGCTACCCGCGATGTTACGATGCACATGTACATGTATACATGTGTCGTGAGTAATGAGAGTTTAATTCGACAGGACGTAATAGAAGAGATTACGGTTGTTTGTGCACAAAACTCTGACAGATAATACATGCCAGTGCCGTGTAGGTATTACATCGTGGACTCGTTTTTCATTACTAGGGAGTAATCACAGGCACTTGAAGCAGGCCAGTAGACTATGTAGTTTTAATTATTTTTTACCACAAATATATATATATATATATATTTTTTTTCAATATTTTGTTTGTGGGTTATCCAAGTGTTTATCATTCTAAACAAATAAGTGTAAACCCCCCCTAAACAAATTAAAATAGGCAATAATTTATGTCGATGGTGGGGGCCTAATTTCTTTTTCGTGGTTTACACTTATTTTTATTTAGAATGATAAACACTTGGATAACCCACCAAAAATATTGAAAAATTAATAAATAAATATTTGTGGTAAAAAAATAATTAAAACTACATACTGGCCTGCTTCAAGTGTCTGTGGTGTAATATAACCTTTATATGTACGATTTATTTGATGCAATCATCTTCTACGTTTTAATTTATAAAAAAAAAGAAATCAATCCATTTTTGTTTGTATCGATTAGTTCCTGTGAGGTATGTGAATTTATATCATACACTGTATGCTTCCTAAATCATCTCTGAACGTTCAGCGTTAATTTCACTCAGCACAGATATCCGATGAGGCAAAGTGATAATGGTACATGCATGTGTTTAATACATCGGAAACAATCGGCAGAACATTGCGAAGTGTTGTGCCTTCATGTTAAGAGGCGAATTACTCATTGTTTATTCCGAGATGTATTGCAAGTTGTAGATTAGATGCTATCAGTAGCAATCAGCAACTCTCAATCGTACATATAATATTTGTATTTGTTGATACTGTGTTTATTTCCAAAATAACCTCTCCATTATTTTAAAATCTGATGTAATATGCAGTATGCTATCAACTGGGACTACATGCACTTACATGTACATCTCAATGATTTACTAGTATTTAGATGTTGCATAAAACTTCACTATAAGTTTTCCTTATTTCCGGTTTTGACAGGATGTCGTTCCCCCGAAAGTTACATGTACCAGCAAACAACACATATGTCATCCTTGAAATCATCTAATGTGGAAAATAGATCAACATACACAATATAACACGTTGAGAATTAACAAACGTGGTACGAATCTTGATAACATTTCGATAATTTCATATTCTCGGATAAAGAAAACGATCCACTGCTAATCGAATAATTGTATGGAGTAAACACACCAGTTTCATTAAACCTTCGTGAAGCGGTAAAACCTACTCAGTGTTAGTAGGACATAGCCCTATTTTCACAACTCCCTTTACTCTTAACCCCTCACGATGAAAGGCGAATGCATTTCGGAAGAAAGAAACTCTAGTGATATTCTTGCTCAATGTGAACATAATCAGCTTGTAGGATGTCGAACAACTGAGATAGCAATAAGTTCCTCACTTATCTGTCATTCCACTGCACGCAGCTGTCAAATCCCATCCTTGGGGTGTTCGTTTGTGAAACTGGCAGTTGCATTGTCGTGTATTTTACTACAAGGCCGGTAAAATGCGTAATTAAATATCTAGCGGAGTGATGTAACTTGATGCTGAGGTCGTAAACTTCATGACATCGAAGTGCTGTGTGTTTTAGTTGGTAATTTTCTACTCACTCACGTGCAAGAATCAGTTTGCGTTGTGAAAAAAAAACCCCGGAAACGTTTGTGTTATTACGTTCTACTCCTTTGAACATGCTAATTACATGGGTCAATATAATCGTAAACCTTGTTTATTATATAGCATCTGCATTTTAAATGTTCATTCCGATGTTCTTTACGGTCTGAAACAATTCAGTGAAATTCTAATTTATCTTAGACAAATACGGTAAATCCGGCATTATAGAAATACGTGTATGACCAACGCGTAACGAGTACAATACAGAACAGAACATTACAGAATTCAGGATACATGTACATGGTCGTGTCTGATGGCGCATGCATCATTGCCTAACCTATTGCACAATGTTGTTCCAGGGCACTGAAGTATCTGAGGGAGTGTTCTAGCAGCAGATTTCTCGCCGTGTTCGGCCTCTTCCTGTCTATACCGGCCTTTCTGTTGGGTAGGTCCGGCTCTCTCGTCCTGGCAAATTTAATTGGCTCAAATAAATATAAGTTACGTTTATTAATATGAAAATATTGTATGTTTTGTATGCTCTGTGTGATGAAATAAGAAGTACGTTATGTCTGTATTGTTGTAAATTATTGACTGCCTACCGTAAATAAAGTAATATTCGTAACTGAAGCTTATGTGAGTAAGTATAGTGACGCTAAACGTCACAGTAACGTTTGAAGTTTTTCTCATCGTAAAGTAGACAGGACTGGTGTGTAAGAAAGGATTATGTTCTCACATTCATATTCTTACTGCCAACCGATAGAGGTCTAATACCGCTTCCTGCTGCATGTGCTTTCAGCTCTGATCCTGTACATCGTCATGAAGTTCCGGACAGTTCCGGCGCTGACCTCGAGTGTCATCCTAGGCGCCGGAATCCTGTTCTGCATCCTGAGCGTCATGCAGAACTCCTACCACTGGCGATCCGAGAAAAACCGAGCCGACGAAGGACTTCCGGTTTACGAAACTCCACTGAATACTCTGAAATCGGTACACGACACCAACGTGGCCAGAAACGAGTTGTCTACTCTCGTTTGACAAAACGCCGGGAGCAGCGAGTACATTTGAAGACACCTATTATAGACACGATCGTGAAAGGATGGTGTTTGATCTGAGTTCCCAATCTGGATCTATCACAATGGGATGAATGGTGCCTCAATATGGTCACAGCTATATGTAAAGCATTACGGCAATCTGAAATGGATTATTAATGTAATCATCCATCAAGGATTCCTTATAGTGAACGTGATGCGCTGAATAATATGAAATGAATCCATAACGTTTGACAAGCTTTTTCAGGCTTCAATAAGCCAACGGTATTTCTTATACCGCATGAAATATGTCTGATGTGTTAGTGAATCGAATGTGCCAATTTGACGATGTATTTGAGTTTTGTAAAGAGCTGTGAAATTCATCGCGATGAAGTTGTGGATGAATCCCCCCCAATGAAGTCTCAGAGAATGTACAAGCTGTTCCCTGTTCAAGAATTGTCTGACAGACAATAATTCAATCCGGATTGTTCGTTAAGCCGTGTTATTTTAGGGAATCAATGGAGATACAATTATTTGGTAGCTTAGAATTTATTTTATTATTTTTTTCAAAATAGAAGTTAATAATATGTTACAACTACATTTAATTGATATTTATATTCTATAGTTCATATAGACAACTTCTTTTCCCATTGGACATGCTTATTTTTAGAAACATTTCCACAATAATATGTTAATAGGTTGTATTTTTGACGCTTGATATAAAGATGTGTGCCATTTATACCGTATCTATTATTTAGATCAATATTTGAATGTTTCTGGCCATGAATATGCATTTTATTGAAAGTATGTTTATAGTATGTTCATATCGCGGCATGGTGTTTGGAAAGATTTTGACGTACATGTAGCAAGTCATGACAGCGGGAGGCTATATACTAATAATCAATATATAACTATTTAATGGTGATAGTATTGGACGTAATGCTGTGATCCAAGTTTCTCCAAGAAAAAAGTCCATGTCACGTAACAAATAGACAGGACTACATTGACACAACAGACACCATTGTCAAATTCCCGATAAAATAAGGCAAAACCTTTATGAATTAATAGTATTTGGACTTTAGCATTTGGATAACTAGACACTATCTATCGGAAGGTGTATACCGGTATTAATATTAGCTTCATATCTCTAGCTAGGTAATATCTAGTTGTATTGTGCCAACTTCATAATAAACACATTCATGTACTGCGTGTCTCCACTCAAACTAACATTTAATACACCCTTTCCGTGAAACGCAGCCCAGGAGAGGTAGCGTAACTACCATTATAGCAAAGACATGAAAGTGCTTACAAATTACAATTACAATTAAAATATATACTATTGATAATAGTGTTCTCCTCGCTTTGCTCATCGAGATACAGGGTTGTGTTTGCACATCGAGATACAGGGTTGTGTTTGCACATCGAGATACAGGGTTGTGTTTGCACATTTTTGAGGCAAGTTACGCCCATGGGCGTTGATGTTTAAATGGAGAAGACGTATCTTTCGATAATTAATACAGGTTGTGTCTAAACATTTGGGGATGTGCTGGGGACCATTTTGATTCAACCGTGATGAATGTTTGTTCATATACAGGGAAATACACCACTTCTATGGATTTATATCAAATCTTGGCGATAATATAATTATACCCGAGCGAAAGTTTTGACGTAATATACAATCAAATCAATTTACAGTAATTATCTTTTTCGTTTCTCTCGAAAAATCTCAATTCTACTCCCATAAACATAGCGATATAAAATTAATATAATAACGTCTCAGTTTTATTTAAAAAAAGGATGAGACCTAGAACTGACGGACACATAACCAGATATGACCTAAGGGATCTGTCTCGCTATCGCCGGTAAATATAGGCAGTAGAATATACATGCATGGTGTCTGGAAAAAGTAAGCGAGGAATGAACTAACACAATGTCCTCGAAACTGAAAAATCCATACGTTAGTTAGGCTTCTCTTGGAACATTTTACTACCAGGAACCTTAATATATTAGTTTACCTTCTCGTTGTTGAGGCTGTTAAATGTCTGTGTTGTGGAGAACTAAGAAAAACTGGAATCTAGACGCCTTTGAAATTTACTTATTTACTTAATGGTTCCGCCATTTATCGATCGACTCGATGGCACCCTGCATCGTTGGACTTTTTGTTTTCGGTACAATAAGGTTACGACTATGTGAGTGAAATCAATAATTTACATTTGGTACTAAAACCAATTAAAACCACACTAGAAGCAGTTTTGTTTTAAAGTCGATGAGGACATGTTGAACAATCCAATAATGCCTGTTTGTTTAGAAGCTCATTGAAAACCGGATTCTCAGTTTAGCAACTTGCACGTACTTTTGGTACATTTTCAAGAGCTGTTTTGTTTTGTCGTGAAGTTTTCTGAAGATAAGGATTTGGGTTGGATTTCCAGAAAGTGAAATTCGATACTTTAGTAAATGTAAAATAGATTTCATTTGGTGGGGAAATATCACTGTCATTTAGGAGTAGGAAGCCTGATTATCTACCTATGCCACAGTCCTAAAGTAAATTCCATGTGCATCAACTATTGTCGATATAGTTCGTTATACACATGTCCAAACGTGATATTTTGAAAATAAACACAAGTTGAATGTACGTGCATATATCACAGGTTCAAAGTACGTGACACATGTGCAGCGAATCTCAATAATGACCATTGGTTATTCATGACCATCGATGACTGC
>JAULBO010186052.1:0-13463 GCA_032355325.1 Clypeosectus delectus
TTAAATGTTAACGTCCAAGAGCAATTCGTTAATTTCGTTAAAGTTTTATGCTCGCTAACATTTTATGATTTACAGTAATAGGCTAGTCTATATTTAGACGGGGAAACACTCTAGTTTTACATTGGCGATGTAGCGTTATATAATTTTTTGATATTTTTTAAATATTTTTTTCCTAACTTCTAATATTATATAGAAAAATTAAAAATTAAAATAAAAATACGTGCAAGTATGATCTTGCCCCTTTAATGAAAATATGTAATTGTCATTATAATTTAGCTGAACACAAACTACCGTAAGTTCCCTACTATAGTCGGCTCTGGGGAACCCATTGAATGAATAAATGTGTTAAGGTGCCACTATTATAATGTAATGTTGCAAACAGGAGATGGCAATTTTCATTTAGACTACATTTCAGTTGAATTATCGTAATTAACTATTATTATTACTATGGGTGGTCCAAATTACAATACGCCGTCAAAAGAACATACGAACATGATCTCCTTGCAATGCAATATAACAGTCGCCTGACCATGATGAATATCAGCCTTTGTCGTCACCATTAACAAACAAAAGTCATCGATCATGTTGTTGTTGTTAATTGGGGTTTAAAGCCGCTTTCAAGAACGTGCTCATATCACGGCTTCCTGCTTGTATACATGTAGTAATTGCTTGTGCTAGTCTGGGTATTTCATCAGTCTTAATACTTGCTAGTTCACTGGCATATCATGCCGCAGTTTGAACTGTGAACATGGATACTCCACTCAGACACATTATACTGACTCATAGCCAACCAGTCTGGGTTTTACCACTTTAATGCTGAGCGCCCAGCAGGGGAACAAAGTACCATCTTTTAATGTCTTTTGGCCTGGGATTTGAACCCACGATCGATTGATTGATTTGTTGTTTAACGTAACTGCGAGAATATTGTCGCTTTAACCACTATGTCACGGAGACGGTCTCCTGGAAAAGGAGGAGGAGTTTGTGTGAAGTGACAACGGTGATGGTGGCTGAACCTGCAGAGTTGTCCGCTCTAGAGTAGAGGTCAGGGCGCGCTGTCGGTCTTGTATTGTTACAGACTGTTTTCAGTAGGTGGGGAAGTATCGTAAACAACAGTATTAAATGGTAACTGTAAAACATCATTGTAATACCAGACTAAAGAGTCCACAGAAAAAACATACATTTTTTTTAAAAATAAAGTCGAAATAGATTAACCCATGTCATGTACATTCTGTTGAAGAGAATGTTGCTATGTACATTATATGTATGTAATATAGTATACATTATAAGATCTACTTGTGTTCTTGTGAATGTGTAAACACTATTGTTCAGGTAAAAAAGAAAGATTCTTAGAAACGAAATCTCCTGAAAAGGAAAGGAATTATCATTTATATTGCAAAAAGATGATAAAAATGTAAAACATGTGATGGATATTCAAAAGAAAAGAAAACATCTGCAATTAATCATGCAGTTATTATATATTCAAACAATATGGTCCAAGATTAATGGTGAATTTGGGTAAATTCAACGCACAGAATCTCAAACAGATAACTCGAAGATATGAACATGCACATGCACACATACAGTAACTATATGCATGTACATGTACGTGTGCACTCAAACACACACACACACACACAAACACAAACACACCATGATCTACATACTAGACACTAGTATGCATCTGTAAGTTAACACGTCAAATCAAAAATGGAATTGAAAATATCCTGACAATTCAATTCCATTACATCGCCAAATATCAACCACTATATGCCATGCTAATGATCATATTATTTACTAGTCTTAACTACAATTGCATTTAATCGTGCACAACTACAAAAAAAAAAAAAAAATCATGAAACTTTGAAAGCCTCAACAACAAAAATCAGGCTAAACATTTAATATTTGAAATTCTCAAAATGTTAATTGTTTTTAGTTATTTTTCATATGAAGTTATGAACTATAGAAAGATTTGTACGAAGCCACCATGCAAGGAAGTGATCAGAGGTTACGGGGTGAGGGATTAACGTCGATTCATGCTGGAACTAGCCGAGTTAGGAAAGTGGTACACAAGTAAGTGACTATATATATGGGACTAGCCTGCATGCCTATATTCAGCAATCGAAGTCAGAGAAAGTGGCACTTGGAAGCTCTGCGAGACTGGCACATTTGAAGCCATGGAGAAGTTGCAAATATTCCAGATTGAAAGATGGCTTCCCGTTAGCATAGAAAAGAGACTAATGTATAATGTAACCCGACAGAATGACACGAAAAAAGTTAACCATAAAATTGTCTTGGTAGGAAACATAGATGACCAATTCGCGCGAGAATTTTCATGACACCTGGAAAGAAGTTCATTGTAGAGTGCACAATACTAAAACTTTTTCCGTTTGACAGATATCTACTTATATTTCTACCGCTGTGAATCTGCTATAATTTCTTTTAAATGCATGGAATCTGCAATGCCATGTTTTACTCTCATCAACTTTCACAATCATGATGCAATTTCAGCCCCAAAATTTCACACTTTATAAACAGATCAATACAAATTATCCGACATCATATGATTTATTTTGATACTTCATAAAAAAAAAAAGGATGTTGGGCAACCCAACACTTAAACCCAACCCATTCCCAATAGCTCTCACACATGTAAACACAACACGACTACGAGTACGAGTATACAAGAACAGCCCAAATTCATGATAATGTAGTCTGTCTGTCTACCACGCGCCTGCCTTCCTGTCACAATCGGTGTCTGTTGTAAAGTAAACAGTCGCCTCAGTGTACTCACGGAACAAGACAGAGCTGTGGGCTCCTATTAATATACTTCTGTGCATCACTTGACGGCCGTGTCGGGTGAACAGGTATTGTGAGTGCCTGGTACAGCAAAAGACTTTGCACAAAGGTCAATCGCTCCTCAACAAAGGTGAATCACTCTGGTCAACATGAGTAAATACGTACGGTTATTTACAGAAGCTGGAGTCAAATCCCAGAAAAATCGACTTGAAAATTTAGCTATTTTTTTTTAATGCTGATACTATTATTATATACTAGTAATTGAGTTTTCAAATGACATAAAACTATTCAAGTAAGCCATTGAAAACACTTTATATCCTTGTTGATATCAGCTTTAAAAACAAGCTTTAGAAATTAGAAGCATACCGTTATTATGTACCCACGATGATCTTGTAATTTATCTTCATAATTCACCAGATGCATTTGAAGCATCATAGCTCCTCGGTTTTATTCTGCAGTAGTGACGGCTCAACCAACCCATACAAACCTAACGCCCGCACCCCCCACCCCACCACCCATCCACCCAACGCCCCAGACACACACTCCTAACCTCCACCCCCCATGCTCCTACACCCCCAGACCCCCACCCCAACCAAAACACACGCACTCCCAACCCCAACCCCAACCTCAATTTGAAATGATTACCGAAATCAATACAAGATCCTCCACAGCTGTCAAAGTTTACTTTATACGATTTCGCTATCAAAACCAAAGGAGAAAAATCACTTTAATTGGGAGTTTTATCATTAACAAGCGATCAACTGTGACTGTATGAGTGTATCGTCATAAAGTAAGTACAAAAATAGTTCACTTAAGCAAAGATTTATTTTCCAACCAATGGAAAGGTGGTATCAGTTTTGTCTTGTAATTCAATCTTGCAGCACAAACATATTTTGCACTTTGAGAATCTAAGTTTGACTTACAGTTACACTACATGATGAAAAATGCATCATGGCAGATGTCTACAAGACCCCTTATTTGTATCTGTGTGCGACCAATTTGACATTTTGTAATGTGCAAGCTGTCAAACTAAATGAGTCATACTCTATTGCATGTACATGTGTGACAGCGAACAACTGCATACATGCATATAATATATATACAGTCAACTTCCAGTGTGTCGAATCTTAGCGAACAACTGTATTTATATAAAGGCTAGCATAATACATCTATAGTGCTTATCCCCAACCCAGGATATGGACGATATCTAAAGACATGAGGGTAATAATCTCTTTATCATGCAATGTCGATCTTTATCTACTATCATGAAATTAAGTTTTATTGGAACAAACTTTCGGCAGAATGTCTGTGGCAGAATGATTGAAATTGAGCATAGCTGTCAGTCAAATGTGACGTATGCACAGCGATACAAGCATAGACCCGAGTTAGCCACGCCCAACGGATAAACTCTGACGGATATCGAAAATATCTGTAGGCTTTATTAGTCAGAGATCTTGGCTCTTTGCATGATAAATACAATGCCGAGGGTAATACAAACAATAATGATAGAGAATAATATAGACCATATCCTCATACACGAGTATAATTATAATAATAACAGCTAGTATCACATAAATCGATGTTAATCGAAAATCATCAACTTTCAACAGTTTCATAAGTTAGAACTCGTCAACCATCTTTGTTTTCTGGCATAAGAATACACTGGTTAAGAATACACTGGTTCCTTGTCCTCATTACGCATTATCACATCCGCGGTCTAGACTGACACCGTCACAGGGACATGGTTATGTCGGATTTCGACAAATAGCACTCGATATCTGTAGAAGAACTGCCAACAACACCGTGGACACCTGCACTCGGACATGATGTTAGGCAATTGTATTATTGTTTACATTATGCGTATATATATATATGTGGATTAAAGAATGTTTGGTTCCTCATTCAGTTCGTTGTTTTGTGTGTCAATTTGAAGATACCGGTAGTAAGAAAGTGGTTTGGTTGTTGTCATATGTGACCTTTAACAGTGAATTATTTCCATTGTGATGTTTGATTCTTAGTACATCACACGTCTTGGAGTGTGACGTCATAATCGTATATCGTTGGCAGGTGGGATTGAGCAAAACAAATCTATTATATAGACTACTGTATCAATAATTTATTAAAACCTTTTTTTTTAGATAGTCTTAAAATGTAGTCATGAACTGAGAAAATCCAAAAAATATGTCACTTTATGTTAAACCAAGAAAGTAGTTCATCTGTATTGCACTACGTTTATTGCATACACACACGCACGCACACAAACACATCCACAAATCAGGTTCTCGGCTCCTGCTTAAAACAAAGAAAAACACAATTCACCAAACAAATTGAAATTTGATGAAACTTTGAAAATATACCCCCACCCCAATGATTGGCGAATCCCATATCCAAAAGTCTGCATGGCTGTGAAATCAACAAAACTATCCTTAACAAAAACAAACTTGTGTTACAAAGAAAGCCCCAATCCGACAGAAATTGCTCCACATTCCCAGTTGTTCCAGACAGGCGTCTTGAGTGGGGGACAATTGTTACAGCATCAATTCAACCATGTATAATGAGGCTTCCAACCCCTTCTGGGTGGAATCAGAGGTCAAGGTCACTGGGTCAGCTGCCTTAACAGGGAGGAAGGATAAACTCTTCCTGGGTGGGCCAGATTTATGGGGACATCCGGCCTTGTATTTGGGGTAGGGTTTTGGCCCCTAAAACTGGGTCAACTCGGCACCTGAAACTTCCGATTAGGAGTCGACTAGGGAGTCAGCCAGTGCTTAAGGTGTGTCTGAGATGACTTAACAGGCGAGATAGGAAACTGAACTTGAAGGGGTGAGACGGGCGAGCTGTCATGGCCAAGGCCGGGGGCCCGAATGGGATCGGTACATAGAACTTGAAAGCACTATATAATAAGAAACTGTTTAAAAGGCATTGGTATTGTCATTTTAAGACAAGTGAGACAAAATGTATACAGAGCGGCAAATAGACGTGATGTAAAATTAGTCTTAGAGACATACGATGGTCGAGATAATATTAATAGTAATAAAACATAGACAAATAAGACAGGTATTAAATTTAAAATACGTAATTTATTAATAATATTTTTCACAAATGTTTATGGTCAATATTTCAGAATTTGGGGGTTTTCATCAAAATTTTAGCAATGGTTTCAATAATCTGATTGGAATTGCAAAGCTCAAAAAAAAAAATATGCAGTAGTTTGAACAATCAACACATACAAACAAACGCTTAGAAGTCTTTGAAATCAGACAGGTCTAGAAAATGCTGACAGATGAATATTCTTTGCAAACTCTGCCAAGCAGTTTCCATCTGGGTCAGCTACTATGTAAAGTAAATATACAATCCCACCTATAAATAACCCACATGAACACAGACAATATGAAAAGCAAACTTTGACATCTAAGACATTATATTATATAGTTATGACCACACATCAATGGCTTGCTTATAGTTATTACTTTCTATACTGCTTAAGTTTATGGATTTATTACCAGAGTTGTGGGAAGTAGAGTCAATATGGCCCCCATGCACACTGAGAGCTCGGAGAGAAAGTGGGTCCCAGACACAGAGAGTGTCAACAAAGTCTCTATTCATATGGGATCAGCCGTGTGTGAAAAGTATAGATTGTCTGAAGTAGATGATTAATTTAAACGACCTTTATCTATGGCTATCTCAAGGAGATCAATTGGGATTAATGTTGGGACCGATACAAAATTATTCCAGCAATTAATGAGGATAAAAAGTAAAATTGCAAAAAGCAATATCAATAATTAATCATGAACAGGTGCTCAGACAGGAATATATACATGTACATTGAGTAGAAAACAGTGCCAAGTTTTTCTTCAACAAAAGTTACAAAATTAGTCGACATGTATGTAATTTTCCATTACTTCTAGAATTTAGAAATGTATACTATTACTAGTACTGTACATGTATTTTATTAACTTGCTAGTTGTGCCACATGCCAACTTGGGCCTTCACCTGTCTTGCTGGATGTGACTTTCATTGAAAACATATTTTGAAAACAAAGTTGAAACAGAATTAATGCAGAGTACCCTGGTCCCACCACCCACAAACCCAACCCCTTCCCACAAACACCTGGAGAAGCAACACCTAACAGGCTAGTACACACTCATAGGAGACTGACAGCTAGTGTATTCATGGGCAGAGGGACTACTTTCAACATAACAGTACATCTGGACGTGAAACTCTATAAATAGCAATTTAGGGTTCCAGGACTTTTCCAGGACGAAGTATACAAAAGTTATGTTACTTGTAAATTTAAACTTAGGGTAATAAATCAAGCATGTGAAAAAGCTTATTATATTATTTAGTTTAATGAAATTTTCCATTTAAATAATATAACTTCTACAGTCTTTGACATCAACACAAGAAGATTAAAGACACACATGTAGTTTCAGCACTACTTTGTTGATAAACAAGAATACTGTCCATTACAATCAGAAAGAGCATCTTAAAAAGCTTTCAAAGAAGTTAAAATTCTAAACTGAGATAGTTTGCCCCAATATTAATATATATATTAATACTAGACAAGTATATGCTTCACAGGTGCTGTATTATATAGTCTGACAAAGAAAGCCATTATCCCCTGAAAATATGCATGCTTTTATCACCAGATTAAATTATTCATAAACAGACTGATAATATTACACACCTAAGAGATCTCTCAGTGAGATCTTGCTACTGAGTCTGACTATGTTTTCAGAAATCACAAGATTTGCTACGTTTCCATGGTTACCCAATGTTTGAGGCCTAAACATGTGTTTGAGGATATAGACTGAAACCAGAGGAAGTCTGCAATAAAGACCCTTCATACAGAGTACATGATGATACATATATTATACTATAGTGGGCTCAAAGCTTGTAATGCAAAACACCATATTATATTAATTATTATAATGCCAAATATTGCAGCACAACCAGCACAATACGATTCTTACTCATAATTTTAGTAGATATTCCACAATACTAGTATCTTATAATCTTATTTACAACAGTTACTTTAAAACAACTGTCTTAAACACTTATAGAATATCCAAGGCCGTAGCTAACTTCGTAATTTTCAGTTTTCATGGAGGGGCAGTTGAACAAAAATTACAAAGTTATATAGCGATTTATAAGAAATTTACTAATTTGGTAAAACTCCAGGGGAGGCAGCTGCCACCCCTGCCCCATAGCTATAGCTACGGCCCTGATACCATGGCAAGTTCGCAACGTACTCATATGAATCACAGCTACATGTAGTGTATGCATACATGTGCATATATGCAAATGACTGCTTGTGCTAGTCCGGGTATTTCACCAGTCATTATAGTGCTAATTTACTGGAATATCATGCACTGCAGTTTGAGCATGGATACTTCACTCCGAGCCGACCAGTCCTTGTATTACTTACACCTTTAATACTGAGCGCCAAGCATGCGGGACCATAAATACCTATCTCTTAAAGTATTTTTCACGTATATTATTATATATTATTTTTGAATTCTGTACTCTCATGTACCACCGTATAGGTGGTTTCGAGAAAATAAAAGTTTCCAAGTTTCCAAGGTACAACGAGGCAGGGGATTTAAACCCACAACCTTCTGCTCTCCGGGCTGATGCTCTATTAATTAAACATATTTTATAGTAAATCAATAACAGTGTTGTTACAGTACACTGTTCCTTTCTGTCCCTTTCACAACTATTTACTAAACATAGTCGTATTATGAGCTAATTTCAATGTTTACTGTTTTTATTTTTTTTAATTGGGAGGTTTTTACAGTCGCCTTCCAGCATGGCTGATAGTGATATCAGCAGACTGGTTGTTTACTGTTTAATATTATTAATGATCTTTTATACTAGTATTTCTTTTTTTAAAGTGTGCCCAGTAGTATTGATTACAGTAAATTGTTGCTAAATGTCATACAATGTTATTGTTAATAGGGAATATCAAACAAATTGTATTTCTTTATGAGAAACATTGTACAAGTTGCAACATACACTGGCACAGCATGGCTAAATGTGGAATCCCCATTGCATGTTTATAATTATCTATCACTATGTTTATAATGTTACTGTAATACTTATAGAAATCCCCTATTCTAGTTACTGTTAGCAATATTTAGCAAACGATCACCTAATTAGCAGATCTATACTGGTATCCATGAGCACTTTAATAGTTAGCACTAATACTATAGATCTATAATAACTTTAGCAAATGATCATGAATCTAATCAGTTTAGAAGCTCAAAGATCACAATAAAGTAAAACTAGCATTACTATATTATATATAGGAAATGGATGTTTGAGGGAAGTATTTTATCCAATACTTGAATACACATGTATACACACACACACCCTCTCTCTCTCTCTGACACACACACGCACACTTACGTGAACAAATCCTCAACGCTCTCTCTCTCTCTCTCTCTCACACAGACACACACAGTCACACTCTCTCTCTCTCTCACACACACACAGACAAACACACATTCTCTCTCTCTCTCACACAGACACACATTCTCTCTCTATTATATTAATCTCTCTCTCATACACACACACAAACGTATAAATATATATAATAATAATTGCCATTTTAAACAGCTTAATGATACACAATTAAACCAGACAATTAGCAATTATTAGTCTAGCTGTAATATTGCAGTACGTTTATGGGTCCTCCAATTATCAATTAGCCCAGTAGCATTAATTGGCTACTGTGAAATCTGCTTATAAACACATCAAGCTCTTAATATTTATTGTGGTTTGTTTTAATAGTTATTGAACAAACAACAAAATAATGAAGTTTTCCATTAATAATTGTGTGTCAAGTTTGAAAACTTACCATGATTATTGATACTATTACTAGATAAGAATAATTTAGAATAACAAATTAAGGTACAAAACTACATTAAACTGATTCAGCTAAATTTGTTTTGTATGCAGGGCTCCTCAAAAGGCTGTGTTGACAGTTGAATAAACAAACTAGTAGACGAAAGTAAACAAGAGCGATATACTGTCTTCCATGACACAAACACGCCACCGATTGTAGCCCAAATAATCGACAACAACTTCATAAACCAGGATAAACCAAAACCAGACGAGCATGATACGTTATTCCCAACCGACCGTGAATATAAAATATCCAAACATCACCTGTCAACTCCGCAATCATCTGATCATATGCACCGCACAGATCCAACATGGCGGCCAAAATTTACAGAGCCCCAAGTTACCAACTTTCGCCGACTTACTTCAAAAAGTACCTTTGTCCGAGTTGGGTTTTAGCGATGTCCCATCCCGGGGGGAGAGTCTGGTCTTCTGTCACCAGGTCGTAACTGTGCTGTCGCAAGTGTTGTGGGGGGAGGGGGGCTGCGGCGCTCAGCGTTTGTTGGAGACTGGCTGGGGAGGAGTGAGCTCGACTGTGGGCTATAGACATTCCACTGACAGTGTTCGGAGAGCTATAACCAGGAATATCACCTTCCATTGTAGCATTGTTAGCGTCCGGCTGTTGGAAAAATGAAGCTGGAAGGTTCCTCATGCGTAGGGGAACTGTGTTGGGTTTTGCCTGCTCATCTGGGGGATTTATCACAACTTTGAACAAATCCTCGAATGCTTGATCGCTTCCATCCCGTACGTGGACTACCTGCGATCCTTTACGCTCTGTCCGATCGTGCGACATTTTGGGCGAAAAATCACTCAAATCACACTCAACAATACGTTGATATTCCTCCCACCTTGGGACTCACTCCTCACACGAAATGTTATCACTAAATCCTGAAGTTTTCCCGGCAAGAAAATAGGTGAGTCGAATCACCATTGAAGTTATCACGAAATTGAGTTTACCCTCACCGCATTACAACCCGTGTAACAGGTACAGCCGTCCGAGATAGAAAGTAGTGCCAGATGAAAATAATTTTAGTTTCGTGAATAATGTTACAGATATAATTTCGTTTGCAGTATTCTGATGTATTTCGATCAGTACGATGTATCCGGGGTACTTAGCTGAGGAAGGGCACAGTTCCTATTTACTTGAATGATAAGCAGATATGAACAAGGTCACGGAATGACGTCACATCAGCTATCCTCATTCGGGACGTTTGCAGTTTCTAGTAACGTTCGGATTATTATGGATAATACGGTTAGGGCGTTTTGTCAATATATACCTCGTCATGCTTGACGGGCCAATTAGGAAAGAAAACACCTGGCTATGACCTAATCAATCTATCATTATCGAAGGTGTTCGTAGTTATCTGTGGGCGGAACATTTCAAGGGGACTGACCAGTTCCTAGCAATGACACATATAGAAGGGGATGTTGGGTGGTGGGGGGTGCACGTTTCCAAATAAGGAAATCTGCGCTATTGAAATGAAAGGGATTGAACTGTCAATCAAGTGTAGTAGCTCATAGTTGTACGAGTTCTGGGAGGAGACCATATACAAACTTTAGTGTATCGTTCCGGATGCAAATATAAGCCTTTATTCTGACCCTCGCAAACAAACACGAAACGGTGAATTACTCCGCGCGGCTGAATGGGCAATACGGTTTATATTGCATGAATGAGGGTGCGATATCTGAGTAGGCGTACGATATAGTACTATGTGTACTATGGGCAATACCACATGACCTGAAATATACAATCAAGTGTGCGTAATCATGCGGCGCACGTGGATTGCGATAAAGACAAGTACATCCCGATATATATACAGTATACATGGTGCACGGACTTTGCTCTATAGGTGAAAACAACATCTATGAATCTTCACTGACAGAATCGATTATTATTATATATAGGCTATAATATAAAATAATATTTTACCATTTTGAATAATTTATTGACTTAATTGATTTTGAACGTCTTTATACCAATCTTCGAGATTCTTTTGTTCTTTGTCATATTTAGTTATAGGAGATATATTATCTGATTCTTATTGCACATGTTTCTTTCGTGAGATGTTATCGAGGTGTATAATATACCTGTAAATATATATGTGGGTATTTCATTTGAATAAGAACATTTACATTGAATTTGTTTATAAACATTTATCAAACTAGCTATATAAGTCTGTTGATTTCCTATTTTTCTCTATTGCCAATCTTATTGTTATTACACTACAAGTATGAAATAACTCACATCATATATGAAACGTTTTTATAATTGTTAATATATCTCACCGATATATTATGAGTTTGCCATTTTGTCAGTACGTTCAACAAAATGTTTAAGCATCAGTATTACAGCGACTATGTAATTTAAGACTGAAGCTGACACAGGTGGGTCCGGTCTGCCGAAATCGTCTACTTCGGAAGGCGACCGGAAAACACTTAACCCAACAACTATCTGACCATTTGCATTTGTTTTCTTATCTCATTTGATTTGTAAAATGAATTTTCGTAAAGGTACTGATTTTCAAAGAAGTGGATCCTAATTGTACACACAAACACACACACACACACACACACAGGGAGAGTGAATGAGAGAGAGGGTAGAGAGAGGAAAAGATCAAGAAAGAGTCACAAACGCGCGCGCGCGCACGCGCACACACACACACACACACACACACACACACACATACAATACTCCATTGTTGAACTGAAAGTGACAACACACGACCACGTGACTCGCACCACGCATGACTGTCACGTTCATTGGTTACCCATCCTATACAAAATAAGAACATCGCCTCAAGAGTTAGTTAGATATACTCGACCAGATAATTACTCGAACTCTGCGAGGTGGAGATATCTGGGATGGCGATCAAAGTGAAGACATTCTTCAATTAAAGGACCATAAAGAACAGAGCAGAGAAAACAAGATAACATGAAAAAAGTATTTGTGTATCATATTTATTTTTTTATGACACCCATTATATCGGTGTCTTCTGGGCTGTGCAGATGAGCGCTAATACGAGATGATGAGATGAAAGGCTAATTGGTTCGAAGTTAGATTCTTTGTTGTAGTTACACGTGCTCCTTCGACGTATTTAGCATACATGTATAGTCACCGGGGCTGCGTTCAGCGCACGCTACTTTTCACTACATATCACTACGTAGTACTACGGAAGCAGTTCAACCAACATAATATGTAGTAATACATAGTACTACTTTTCACTACGGGTTTGGGGGGTGTAGTGTTTGTAGGAAAAGCAACAGCGTGGTAACAACCATATATGCGCATGATCAAAGCGTCTACCGTTCAGTGAACCACTATTGTAGGAAAAAGTAGCGTAGTGTAGTGTATGAACAGCTGAATGTGCGCTGAACGCATCCCCGGTTTCGACTTAGCTGGATGAAAGCTGTCCATACATAAAATGTCATCTCGATTGTGATGCAATGTTATAGACAGGTGACTTATTAAAGTAAATGGTTCTGTTCGGTTAACCTTCTAGCAATGATAGCATACGTGGATTATAACAATAGCGACGATATGCATAGCATATAATTCGCATTAGTATTGTACTCGTGTTAATTTCATGCTGAACTGTATGATGCAAACGGAATCTTCATGTACATGTATACGAAAATCTATGGAAGTGCTGAGATGTGCCTGTCTCCAAATGCAATACGAGGGTGGGTTGTTAATTGGGGTTTAAAGCCGCTTTCAAGAACGTGCTCATATCACGGCCTGTATGCAGTGTATGCATGTGTGTTTGTGT
>JAULBO010186163.1:0-13459 GCA_032355325.1 Clypeosectus delectus
GTGTGTGTGTGTGTGTGTGTGTGTGTGTGTGTGTGTGTGTGTGTGTGTGTGTGTGTGTGTGTGTGTGTGTGTTGAATATATCGGTGATTTTCTCATCGCGAGTCGCCATCTTTTAAAGAACTTTTAATTCCAACAATGCAAGAAATGATACAATCAATTTCCAGGGGCTACACAATGTAGTATATACGGAATAAAGCACCCATGGGGTGCGAGGATGGTTCAAGTATAGACGTATTGTCGAAACAATGACCAAAATATGGAACAATGACAAAAGAATGCAATTGCAAAGAGAAACGATGTACCGTGTACCACATTGATTATATACTGGAATACATAACAATTGGTTATGAAAATGCATGTAAATAATGTAGTGTATTCATGTACATGTATATTCATAACGATAGTAGTTACAATTAATAACCGACGGTCCAGCCACTGCGCCATGGAGGCGGCCTATTCGTTCGCGTACAGTAGTTGGATTGGTGACAAGTGATAAGCATTGCCATGATGTATATGAGTTGTTCCTGCCCGCATAATGTGACACAAGTTTAAGAAGGTAATGGGTAGCCAGTAGTAAGTGATGGTAACGACCTTCTAGCGCCCGAGAGGGAATCGGTTTGCACAATGATCCATTGATATGGGTTATTATTTAGGCAAATCAGGCGTCATATAAACACGTCAATATTATAAAACTATAATTATAATAATATACAGTATTCTCAAATTGAGGAACGTTTTACGTAAATGGAAAGGCACTGGAATACAGCATAATTATGTATCTGACATACACCAGTCGGTATACTTAGACAAGACTGAACCGCAAGTTGTTCCACAAGGATCAGTGTTTAGACCACGATTATTCAACATACATAATGCCACTGGGTGATACCAGTATAGCTATTGTGAGCATACACAGTCTGTATTTTCATTTGTAAGCAGATGTTACCGAAACCTATACATGTATCACTAGTATATATATATGTATAGTATTAGTTGTCGACCGGTCTCGAGGGGTATATGGGTTTATGTGCAAAAAAATAGACGGTATCCACATAGACGGTACATCAACCCATATACCCCGAGGGACCGGTTGACAACGAATTTATCTTACCGAACACCAATTAGGAGATAAACCCCATGTTTTTTTTCATTTTAGCTATGGTATACCTTAGAATTGTATCACTAAATTTCATTTCCAATAGAACGCTTATGGCGCGAGGTTTTAAATGAAATAAGTAGTGATATACTAATTCTAAGGTATACATACCATCGCTAAAGTGAAAACACATGGGGATTATCTCCATTCTACCATGTGTGTATACGGGTCTGAAGTTTTTTTTTGTTTTTGCGCGGTCGTATTCAAATGGAGTAATTGTGATAATGTGCCTTTAAAGAAATTGAACATGTACATTTGCAATATTGAGTCATAATAATTTAGAACATGGTAATAATCAACTGGATGTTGTTGGGTTTTTTTCTAATCTACGCCAGGCTTTGACGGAGAATATTGGGCACGTTTTCTATAACAAGCTAAATCAACATTAGCACGCCCTTTGGTATGATGGACGGTAATAGCGACGGGTAAATCGGCCGATATATCAAAAGTGTCAAAACCAGTCTCATTAATCAGGTTTAGGATAGACCTTCAATATTAACACCGTTTCTCTGACAGCAAACTGCATATCTCGTAACGTTGTACCGTTTACCTATCGTGGCCACGCCCTCACGATGTATGCCTTGAAGCCATATCTTGATTGATGGAATCTATCTGTTACCATGGAGACTTACCGAGAGAGAAACACTACGACGATGTCGCATCGGACATTCATTTCTCACTCATAGTTACCTTTTAACTGACGATGATAAATCCCAGTGCGTTGGGTGCGACAGGGACCTCACGGTCAAGCACATCTTGCTTGACTGTGTGGACTTTGCAATCCAACGCGCTCGGTTTTACTCTTCCCCCAACCTCGCTCATTTATTCGCCCAGGTACCTGGGCAACTCATCCTATCATTTTTAAATGAAATTGGTTTATATAGCAAGTTTTAATTCACCATTCTATGATTGCTATCACATTGTATGAACTCATTTATTTCAGTTTTAGTCTAAACCTTTTTGGCATGTTTTTCATGCTGCTTTTCATTTTAATCCATCTATTTTATCATTAAATGTTCACCGTCGCTTATGGGTGAACAATTCCCGCTGCGACGATAAACAATAATTCACTCACTCACTCACTCACTCACTCAGAGAAACACTAATTACTGTTTAGAGTTAAGGTATATAGCGTAATATAAATGATGTTAAATACAAAAATAAATAAATGAACTACCGGTATTGTATGTTTACTGACACGTTGTATCTACCTTCATTTGTGGGATATTAAAGCACAATGTCATGCATTCATTACACTCATGTTTAACCTTCTCCCTCTGGTTGGCAACCGGGGATGCGCCCGTTACAGCAGTGAATAATCCAGCAAGGACTAGGTAAATTAAACACACATTCCCATTGTATATGTTCAGGCGAATGTTTATCTCAAAATTATTATTCTTTGATATTTCAACACAAATGCTTTCTTCAACAAGTTATGTCTCATGCATGAAGTGTTGACACATTGACAGAACCAACGTATACTGGCAGGGCCCGGTTGCACAGAACATTGTAGAATAAGTGTAGCCTAGTTGTGTGTCTGTCTATGTCCGTCCATGTCCGTTGTTACCCACCAGTGTCTAAAACGTTCGCTACAGCTGTATATATATGACTGTCGCATAATACAACAGGGGCGGTATTCTATATGACTTAAGTTTTTAATTTTGGCTTAGCCAAGTCAAAAACTTAAGTTTGTATTCAGAAAGCGACTAAGCCAAAAACGTATTAAAAAATACGGCTTATTGAATACGGCTTAAGTCAAAACCATAAAAACTAAGTTTGTTGAGCGACTTGTCAGTTAATAAACTTAAGTCGCATATAGAATACGGCCCCAGATATAGAAATGAAGAAAAACACTAAATTCATGGTAGCGATTTAGTATTTTATGGGAACTAAATTATACCACTATTTTTTTAAATAATACACACAGTAAATCATGAGATTAATGCGAGCATTATATTAATGCAGAAACATGCTATGTACATGCAGTCGCATTTATTTGATGTACATTTACTGAATAGATGTTGAACCAACATGAATGGAGGCATGATCGGTCGCATTTAATGGATGTCGCGTTTCTGTCTAAAATCTAGGTGTTGCATTAATTCATAGTCGCATTAATATCATGATTTACAGTATCCCTTTTTACTATTAGCTACCATTCGTGACTCTCTGTCCGGCGGTTACATGTTGTCTTCTCCCCAAATACAAAAATAATAAATAAAATGTTTCGGAATGGCACAGTACACTTGCTAGCATGTTACCTTGTCAAACTCTACTTAAGAGGTCATGGCATTGTCAACCATACGCTATACCGCTATCTACTGTACATGCCAACTACGACACGCCTATAATAAGAATGTACTGTACATGTATACATCTAGAGCGATTTGTATGTCTAGAATTTAAAAAACCCCATGTAGAATACATGTTTTAAAGTCGTATTACTGTGTTTCGCGCTCGTGAACAACGCTACAATTGCGAAGTTTCGAAGTTGATGGTATTAATTTTGTGGGGGATGGTGTGTGGGGATGACAGTGCTTTTGTTTAATTGGAGGTTTCTTCTTCTTTGATGAGAGGGGCAGGACATCATGGTTAAGAGATGGACATGACATGGTCTTAACAGAGGGGCAGGACCTGGTTAAGAGAGGGCAGGACATGGTTAAGAGAGGGGCAGGACATGGTTAAGAAAAGGGCAGGACATGGTTAAGAGAGGGGCATGACATAGTTAAGAGAGGGGCAGGACATGGTTAAGACTGAGGGAGACAGAGCGGGAGGTGGGGGGAGTGCAACAAGAGGAGTGAGAGAGATTTATGGAGAGAGATAGAGATTTAGGGAGAGAACGAGAGATAGACTGGGACAGATAGATATATATATATATAGAGAGAGAGAGAGGGAGAGAGGGCGGAGGGAAGAGGAGAGTAGAGAGAGAAAGAAGCGAGGGAAGATACATGTAGGAGAGAAATATATGTATATAGAGGGGGGGAGCAAGAGTGTGAGACGGAAATAGCTAGGAAAATCCACGGTTGTACGCATATGCACCGCAACCTACATTGTTATTAATATCATACTGACTTAAAATCAAATACCACAGGACATTATACGGGTTGTAGCACACTAAGGTCATTGCTCCGAGTTACCCGTGATATATACTGTAGATACATACATGTACATGTACAGGACATGTATACGTATAAATACAGAGGGCTGGTGGAGCCACCTCGCGCGGGACCCCAATAGCCTCGGGGATATTGATAGCTTCAGACGAAGTAGTGACTCGGATGGCGGAGTAATATATATCTGTTTACAACCACGCATGCCCAGAGGTGCCTGACATACCGGTCCAAGCTCCGAACCATACATCAAGGCGGTGGGATGGCTTAGGTTTACGTCAGGGTATAAATGCATACATGGCAACATGATTGACTTTATAGTTTTTTCTGGGAGCACATGAGCACTTTTATGTGCTAGCGAGCAGCAAAGCAACGTGCAAAATGGGAGCCTTCCATGTGAATTGTATAATTTCCCCGTTGTTTAACCCTCTGTTTTAGTGTCAATGAATATAGACCATCTTCTACGTTGCAGTTTTGTGATTAAATTAAAGGAATATTAAAAACGAATTTATCATATCGTGTCATGGAAGCAGTACTTATGGGGTTGTGTATGTCGGTTTCTTCATGGAATATGTCTGGGGAATAGATTTGATATCTGCAAATATTATTGTGCATGATTCCTATTTAATGTTCAAAGGAATGCTTGTACAGCTCGTGTAACGTATCCCTTATCGTAACGTCCATTGTTGAGAGTCGGCTACTGTAGTCACGGATCTTGAGAAATCCACAGTTTATCACGAGTGTGTTTCTCCCAATACCCGCGACTACAACCACCTAGTGTCTTCCTCGTGACCTCACTTCCTGTGACACTAGTGTGCGCATGGGCAGTTTTAATTCGAGAACACATGTTGACAAACATTAAATTTGCAATGGTAAACAAAATCATCATCATTTTGAATATCGTCCGAGTCCATTCTCATTGTACAGGCCTAACGTTTGCCCAGTTTCTATATTGACGCTGTAGAATATATTTTAATATAATTGTAAGCTAGCATTAAATTAAATACTAGTATCTAAAAATACAAAAACAAAAATCACGGCATAATTTGAGGCGCTGGGATGTAAGATCGTGACGTTGTTAAAGTTACTGCGATCACGGATCTTGGGAAATCCACTGTCTTCGTTCAGATGGCGCTCCCATGACCCGCGCCCACAACCACCGGTCATATTCCTTCCATGACGTCATTTCCGCCGAGTAGTCGCAAATGTGCTCGTTCCAGTCTGTCTACTTTTACATTTTCGATATCAATGACATGTTGTATCTTTGATTAAATTATAGTAGAACGTATTTTTTTCTGAAGCGGCTGTTCTGGATATAGATAATAATAGTGTATCTATGGTTATTATGGAGTTAGTTATTGGTCTGTGTTTAAGTAATTCAAGGGAAGATGAGACCATTTCAAATGTGACTAGGCCTACAATTTTCTCAATTACAATTTAAAGTTGAAAATTTGTATTATTTCGGTTTTTTATCATGCACGTCCGACGTAGTTCCGCCGCTACATCTCTCGTGCAGTGCAGGGAATGTACGTGCAAGTAGTTCCGCCGCCACATCCCTCGTGCAGTACATGGAATGCACGTGCAAGTAGTTGACGTAGTCCCGGGAATAAACACAACCTGGGACCCCATCAACTTACTACACGTACAACCCAAATATAATCTCCGATCTTCCAAACGCCTGGTGGATCCTGAAATAAGGTTTACAAATATGTCTTGAAAATCGTCAAAATGTATCACAATTCTCAATTCACGTTATCCTGTCAAATAGAAAACTAAAGTAAATATTGAAAATATTGCTAACAGCTGATTTCGAAAAAGGTCCTATGGATGACTGACGAGAGAAAAATGCACTGCCTCTCGGTAACCGCTCCACGAGAAAAAGGTCGAGATCTCGCAATGTCACGTTGTCAGACGAGAACGGATAATTTATGCAGAACGACTAATATTTCACCCCGATTTCGCCGCAGGATATGTCCTAGCGGTAAAGGGAAGGAGACTAAATGACTTCTATATTATATATATGCTGGGGCAGATATAACATGAAATTTGCCTTACATATTAACTTCAATATATTATAATTCCCTTGTTTTGTAAATCCTAAGAATTTATGATACCATGTTAATGTGTTTGCTTACTTCTATTAAATTTTGATAATTTTCTATATATTCCTAGAATCTATTCAATGAAACGAAGCCGTGCTCTATTTTCAAAACTGATATACAGTTCACAAATTATACAGGTAAAAGTACTAAGATAGCATGTTCACGTACGAAATCAGACGATCTCGGGGTAATCTTCAACAAAGCATATACTGATATTGCTACAAATCCTAAGGGCACTGATACCATATATATTCTATTGTATACACACGAGAATGCAATTGCATTGTATATTTATCTTTCACATCGAAAACATCATTTGAAAGGGTGAATATCGTCTAATAAAGGCATAACCTAGGGCTGCATATATTCAAGTCTGTGTTACTAGTTATCCCTATTATTAACTTTCAATATTTCTTAATTATATATTATCGCTGAATATAACGAATGCTATTTTAGGAGACAAGTGTTCATATATGGTATTACTGTCATTACCTCTGATTCTAGGCATAGCTAAAATAAGGGACTAAGTATTTAGGAATATTTAAACATACGGTCACAATCTATTTCGATAAACTATAGGAACTTCAATGTAATACAATCTAAGATCGAGGACTTTCTATGAAGCGGATTTGTACAATTTAAAATACATTAAAATAGCATCGATTTCGCCTACGCTGTATACATTAACAAACTGATACAATAGTAAATTATAACTCGGTTTGGATATGTTTTTTCAATTTGTTTATGGTTTAGAACATTTCATAAATGTAAGAACCATCGATATAAAGAGGGTTTTTTTCAGGTAATTATTCAAAAAGCATGAATTATATATAAATATAAGAACATTTTCTCAGGTTATTTGTTATTGTAAAATAGTTTTGACTAAACTTTTATATATTTCCATTATTTATGTAAATTACATAAGAATTGATTCCATAAGTTGGCTAACCTTTTTTTCCAATCCAATTCTGAAGAATACAAATAAATGTTTTAACCAATACTGGTAACTAACGGATCGTTGTTTGAGAAGTGTTTAGTGAAATACCTTTATCTCGAGCTTGTGGTAGTCCAGGTATAGAGTCCGCGTCGCTCGACGACCGCTATGAAAGATGGCCGTGTTACCTGTGTCACATCCTATATAAGCTACATTCCAAGTTAATCCGGAGAATGGCCACAGGCGATCCTACGTAAATCGACCATAGAGAATCGACCTTTTCGATCACTTTTGATCGTAATGATTCGCTCATCAATCAATGAAGCGATGATTTGTCGAAAAGAACGGAGGTGCCCGAAGATACGCCCGAGGCTTTCTGAATGTCATACCGATGCAACTCCGTATGTGTGAGTGACCCACCCTTATGACAATGGGATACTCTGGGAGTGACTTACACACTAGTACGTCTCGCGTTGTTCCTCTTTGGCAGTCTATTTACTGTTTTAATCCTTTAAGAAACAGACAGTGGGCTTTATTAGTTGAAAAGAGAATGTGAAGCGTTGTATAACTGTCATGATTATAGCTTGACTCTGAAGCAGAAGGTTCTATAGATTGTCTGATGAAGAAGATACACGTTATTATTTCCATATGGTTGAAGCATGTTATAATACAACCGTACTAGTATGTATTTCTTTGTACATTCATTCATACGAAAAAAAGTGTCTGTGTGGCTTGCATTCGTACGGATCCCGTATATAAAGAAATACGAGAAGGCCAGTTACAACATAAACATAATATATATTCAGTACAAAATACCAAAGTAATACTGAACGAACTCTATAGTTAATTAATTTTCTTTCAACACTGGTACTAGTGGTAGATACATCGTTTAGTGACAAAGTTAAGTACATTTACTACATTATTTGATTATGTTTTGCATATTTAATTTGAGCATGTGATAGTTTATTTGAAATAAACCTGTTTTTATTATATATAGTTAAATGTTATACCCTTCCACTAACAGGAACCAAATGATAATTTTAAGCGTTTTAAATTTAATTTCTGTTACAAACAGAAGTCATAGTACGAAATCGGGTGTGTGTCTGTGTATTATTCATGCTAATACAATGCAATGATATAAATGTATATTAGTCCAATAATTAGCATTCCCCCAATCAGCAGTTTGCCGGAAGCAGTATTACTACACGTGCGTCATATATTAATGATCGATTGCTGAGAAGCAAGGTGTTAATATAGTATACGTTCCTCGGTTGTTCGACATAGAGTATACATGTATGCGCATTTTACAGATATTCTAACTTGTAATGTTACAATGAAAATATTGTGCCTTCAAGGTGTACCGAGTCGATTAATTCTTTTAGGATCAATACAGTTATGCAAACAGTATATCAATCGATCGTTTAAACGTTATTATCATTGATAATTTAAATAATAATAAATTGTGTAAATATTGTAATTATTTTCATAAATTGACTGGTGGAAATGTATAATATGTACAAGTAATTGTATGATCAACTAAACTCGATGCCAAAAGAAACTATATATCGAGTTTGATGGCTGGTGGAAAATGAACTATGATTCCAAATGAGTTAATATCAGATTTACAATGAAGTTTGCATAGCATTCAACAAAGTTATATTATAATTATAATTTTCGCAAAATAAGAAGTCAATTTTATGAGCATCGCAATGTGCGTTGGGTAAGAAATCCAACTTTCGACGTATAGTTTCTTTTGGCATTGAGTTTATTATACTAGTATATACTTGCAAGATGATAGTTTTAATTAAGACGCGATTGTTGCCATAAAATATCAGGAATAATTTTACCCATTGCCGGAGAGGTAGGGGTGGAAACGGTAACCGTGGAAACGGGGGTCGGCGTTGGTGTGTGGTTGAAGTAGAGGTGTGATTTCTGGGGTCAGTGCACGTGTATGTATATATATATATATGTATGTGTGTGTGTGTGTGTGTGTGTGTGTGTGTGCGTGTGTGTGTGTGTGTGTGTGTGCATGTATGTGTGTGTGCGTGCGTGCTTGTGTGTTTGGTCAACTTCCACAGTTAGGGGATATTACCCGAAAAAGTATATTTCGATCTCATCTCCACCCCCACGCGCCAGCCCTACCCATCGTAATCTTATCCATCTTAGGAGGGACAACAATGAAATGATCAATGCCTAGTATATGTATACCGGGTTGACGTTAATCAATTCACTGTAAGTTGTGCAACTCGCCTGCAATAGCGGACGAGTTCCACTTTTTACTCCGCTGTGATGCATCGTCACAGCACAGAATTAAATAATATGTGTCTAAATATACAAATTGGAATAATGTATCAATTTTAAAACGAATAATGACTGCAAGAAAATTATCAGAGTTAAAAAATATTTCCAGATTCTTAACAGAATGCTTTAAATTATTTAAATGATAACATAATATTATGCACCATGAATAATTAGGTATATACTCAATGTACCTTTATACCATCTTATGTTTTGCACGTATTTCATTTAACTTTGTAAATGAATATCGTATCTCGTGGGTGGTTTTGAGAAAATAAAACAAGTTCAAGAGACTATTGTGTGTTAGCGATCCGCTCTGCTTTAAACCCTACATGTCTCCTACGCGTATAATATAAGCATTCAGTGTAATTACTATACTAGTAACACTCGGATTCGCTCGGGAAATAAACCCACAGCCAACGCTTACCTTCGCCAGTTTAGCGTCATCTGGCGGTGCGTCAAATACTGTCTTCATTGCCGTCCGTACAATGACACTGTCTTCAATGTCGTCGGTGAAATTACACTGTCTTCAATGTGGTCGGTGAAATTACACTGTCTGCAATGACTTCAGTCATACAGTGACACTGTCTTCAATGTCGTCGGTGAAATTACACTGTCTGCAATTACTTCAGTCATACAGTGACACTGTCTTCAATGTGGTCGGTGAAATTACACTGTCTGCAATGACTTCATTCATACAGTGACACTGTCTTCATTGTCGTCGGTGAAATTTCACTGTCTTCAATGTCTACAGTCATAAAGTGACACTGTCTTAAATGGCGTCCGTACAGTCACACTGTCTTCAATGTCGTCCGTACAGTAACATTGTATTTACTGCCTTCCAAGATAAAACATAATGTGCATTATATGTCACACTGTTTTCAATGTCGTCCATGTCCATACAGTGTTACTGTCTTCAATTTCGTCCATACAGTGAGACTGTCTTCAATGTCGGCCGCATTTAGTACTTCCAATAGCTTCAGTACGGCGACTGGAGATATTTCTAACCGATTCTTTGATAATATTAATATACTAGTAATATATTCTGGCGGTGTCGTGACAGAGTTTTATGGACAGGACGTTGCTGACAGGCAGGGCGTACATAACATAGTTTGATATGACAAGGGAAAGACAGTTATGAGGGTATTATCTATGTTATAAATACTATAATATGTTTCCTCCGAAATCGAGTTCAGTGCACTTCGTATGCGTACCGAAATATCCTTTTCAAAAGAAAACAGAATATGCATTATAATTATGTTAAATTATTTTATCTTTTTAGAGGGAAGTATACCTGAGCTAAATTCTTTTCAAAACGCTTCTGTTCTAGGAATAATAGTCAGGTTATTCGCGCACTTCCTAGCATTAAGTATGATGAATCTACAAGGATATAGATGCTCTATATGTATATATATTATATGTATATATGTGTGTATATATGTGTGTGTATATATATATATATATATATATATATATGTGGGTGTATATATGTATGTATATACAATACATGTATAGAGGATCTACCATGAGTGGTCATTCATTACTGAATTTATTAAACGAGTTGGTCAAACTCATAATATGTGCGAGGCTTTGCCGAGCTCAATATAATGACCAACGAGTTTAATAAATTCAGTAATAAATCACCACGAATGGTAGATTATATTTATCACATACTAGTAACTCTATAAAAGACGTTCATGATTAATGTGTAGAGTAAACAAACATTGCTTAAAATGTTACTGTTTCAATGAATAAGGAATACTGTGCATTTTCACTGTGACGTCTTCCAGTTCCAAAACTATGACGTTACTAAATATACACCTCACAAGTTATTTACCAACTTTATTCATCTATTTATTAATTTGTACATACAACATATTGTTATTTCATTAATTTTGTATAAACTATGGAGCGGATCCATTAAGCGTTCAGCTGTTTTCCTATGCTCATGACATTTTGGTCAATAAATAAATTATGTTTAAACTAAAGAAAACACTCTATAGTGGGTCGTAAATATGACAAAATAAAAACTATAATACAGGTATTTCGAATGTGAATCCTGGTAGAAATGCATCTACTGCAAAATCGCCATGCACCGGGCAATCATTTAAAACACCAGTCACATTTCAGAACCTGTTATTTGTATACTTGGAAACCTTGTACAATGTATATGTAGCAGGACCCCTATTCTCGAAGATTAGAAAAGGTCTCTATATAATTGTCATAAGCAGAACAGAACAGAACAAAGTTTATTCTCATGAAAAAATCACATCATGTGATATAATGAGAAAACAATGATTTACATACAATATTTACATGAGCAAGTTTTGAACATATAGTGCATAGATATATAACATTTACATCGAACATAATCCTGCTTTAGTATAATCTGACCTAATCAGTTCTGTTCTGTCCTGTTCTAGATTTAATTATTTTCTTACGCATCCATGAACGCCGTCACATTTTGTTCACCGGACCGTGAAACATTCTTCCTCTGGTATGTCGTATTCTCATTAGACCGTGCATCATTCTGTGCTCCGCTATGTGGTTTAAAACCAAGCGCAGATACCTCTACACGCCATCTATAATGTTCGTGACATTCATCTTTAATATTATTCAAACTATCAGTACTAATGTATATACACCTCACAAGTTAATTACCAACTGTATTCATTTATATATAAATTTGTGCATACAGTAACAGCATATAATTATTTCATTTGTCCAGCTTTTATCCAATCCAATAACACGAACAGTTCCGTTAACTTACACGTACATTTCCGTTAAATTACACGAATATTTCCGTTAACTTTCAGGAACATTTCCGTTAACTTACACGAACATTTCTGTTAACTTTCACTAACATTTCCGTTAACTTTCACGAACATTTCCGTTAACGTACACGAACATTTCCGTTAACTTTCAGGAACATTTCCGTTAACGTACACGTACATTTCCGTTAACTTACACGAACATTTCCGTTAACTTACACGTACATTTCCGTTAACTTACACGAACATTTCCGTTAACTTACACGAACATTTCTGTTAACTTTCACGAACATTTCCGTTAACTTTCACGAACTTTTCCGTTAAAGTACACGTACATTTCCGTTAACTTACACGAACATTTCCGATAACTTACACGTACATTTCCGTTAACTTACACGAACATTTCCGTTAACTTTCACGAACATTTCCGTTAACTTACACGTGCATTTCCGTTAACTTACACGAACATTTCCGTTAACTTACACGTACATTTCAATTAACTTACAAGAACAGTTCCGTTAAGTTTCACGAACATTTCCGTTAACTTACACGTACATTTCCGTTAACTTACACGAACATTGATGCCTAGTTTCCTCCTGATGGAAACTGACAAGCCATTATAATTATGAGTTCAAAGGTCTTGAGAGCGGATCTGACCCTCGATTTAAAAAATACTACACAACAAGAAATAACAGCAACAACAACTATACTGGAATCTAGTTCAAAGGGTAGCCTATATATACACTTCTTAAAGACAACGTCTTATTTGAAAAATATTTACTCCTAGATAAATCTATCTCATTACCAATATTGAAATGTAGAATATACAATCATAATTTACCAATTGAAACAGGCCGATGCGTAACTAATGTTAGTAGTTATTTGTGTAATAGTAATCACTAGTATATTAAACCGTTTCATTTACTGATCTGTTTAAAGGCATATTATCACGGATTAAGTTGTCGTTTTGGAGCGAATTGGAGTTTAAAATGTAAAGTACATGCATATAGCATATACACGAGGTGCCAGTATAGCAAAATTTGCCAAAGGGAGGTAATTTTAGTTTAAAATTAGGGAAATTAGGGGGG
>JAULBO010186274.1:0-13459 GCA_032355325.1 Clypeosectus delectus
AACACGCATGCATACACTGCATACAAGCCGTGATATGAGCACGTTCTTGAAAGCGGCTTTAAACCCCAATTACCAACTAATTATGCTGGGATGGGAAACTTATAAATGTACGGTTAGAGAATGGATGATGGAGGTACAGCACATGTGCGCATACTGTACCTGAGTCTTCAACAAATATGGAACTGTTATCCAAAAAAATACACTGTATCAAATATCATTTCTGTAAAAAGTCACATTAGATTCAATCAAATATATATTAGCTATACTTGCAATTTTCCATGGGAGTAAAAATGTACGTAATTTATTGCCAAATACAGTAATGTATCGATAGTAGAAAAGTTAGGTAACTAGATTATCCAGCATTTCATTATGCGCATCTTAACCTCAATTTACTTTTACCACAAATTCAATGCATTGGTTGAAAAAGGTTTGTAGAAAAGGCTACTTATTAGTGTTGTTTTAATGTTTCTTTACCAGAAAAAAAAAAAAACAATTATTTTTTTTAATGTAATATATTATACTTAACATTAAAGTGATATTGGCTTTGAAAAGTTCCTGCCTGAACAACTGCAATTGAAATGAAAATAGTGGATCATTTTAATTGGGATAGGGTAAAATAGTGGGTTTTCAGTTATACTAATTATGCCTTGATTTAAAGCAGATATAAATTATAGTAATTGGAAAAACTAGAAATAACTCAGAAAACTTCAGCAACATAAATGTATGACATATGTTGTCATCTAAATGCTTCAATTACAACACTAGTAATTATGTGGTAGTCCTTGTCAAATATATTGTAGGAATCATACTTGTGTAGATTTACAGTTATGGAAAAAAATGACTCTTCAGTGTCAGGACAAATAACTATGAAATTAACTGCATAAATGTGGACATGATGCACAATACAAAAGCATGGCCACATATATAGGACTGTGTTTCCTTCTTCTAACTGACTGCCCTTGTAATTCATGATTGTAACAAGTTCTTCAGTGTAACTCTTCTAGAAGCCCGCACTGTGTTGCCTTCTGATGGAAGGAAAGAAAAGAAGTCAAAGAAAGTGTGATCACAACCTTCCACATGGCAAGCTTCTTTTCCAGAAACCAATTTGGCTTATTTAGAAACAGGACTGTTTTCACAATGTCTCCTTTGCCCTATAAAACCCCACACGTCCACCATTACCATTCCAGACCATTCCACCCACTTAAGCGCGATCTAGCAAGTCCGCGTTCTTTTACAAACCCATCTATAAATGCATAAATATGATTTGCAGTAGGAGCCGTGTACGGTCTCTGACGTTCTGCTTCCCCGACTGGCGGTATCTGTTCCACCTGATTAGCTACGGAACCTCGACCGTCATTAAACAGAACACTTTCGTCTGCACAAACATTCAAGTTAAATTACAACTGCCCCAAACGTAGAGATAGTGGTTAAAAATAATCATGTAAAAATGCCCGACAGTGGGATTAGAGTGGCCCGAAAAGAAATTAATCAGACCCATGGGAATTCATTGCAGCTCCCAGAGCAAATTTCTACCGTCATTTAAAAAAAAGGGCATTGTCTTCTGTTCCCACCTGACTGTAAATGTAATCTTGGCTAAGTGAAGCGCGACCACATTACGCCACCTCGGGCCACCTCTGGGATGAAGGCGAGCAACTCATGGTAGACATGGACGGACTTCTCCACACATTCCTGGGCCACGGCAAATCTATTACATTAATTCAGCTTGATTGAACGTAGAGCCCCACATGTCAATTTGCCGTTCCCAGGGTGAACAGGGAGCATTGGCAAGTGGCAGAAGGCAAGATGGGAATTCTTTTTTTATCTTGTGTATGTCACTGCTTTATTAGATTACATGGCACACCTGGGGTCCCGTATGTCCAGCCACATCCCGGCATAATTAATCCGTGTTGTGCGCGAGCAATTTGACCACGTCCCGACAAGGTCGATTTGAGATACCAGAAGCCGGGGATCAGGGGCTACTGAGTTGGCAAACCAGCGAGATCACAGGCCGCAAACCAGAGCTTGTGCTGCATCATCAAGGAAACAAAGCAGCTATCTTCCCATGTTGTAATTGAGTATCTAATCTACTTGCACATAGGGGGGTTTGGGGTGGGGGTGGGGAGGAGATACAGAGACCCAGGTCGATACTGGAGTTCCAAGAAGCCGCCAAGGAGTCACAGAGCGCCAAACATGGCCGCTTAATTGCTATTCCTACAGCCGGCAATGTTTCCAAGCTTCGCTTTTTGACATGTTCTTATTACACAGTTAACCTCTCATAACCCTGACGACCAAAAGCCATCAGAATGTTGATTGAGGGCGGACCATGGCCAAGACCTCTTCAGCTGAGGATATTGCAGCCGCTCAAATGTGGGCCGAAAAACAGATGGTCCCTCACCCGCCAGGATAATAGAAACGGCGTTATGTTTTTGATCTCGCATTGATCGTGTGAGGTGTGCCTGGACAATCGTGTTATGTCCTAATGCCTGTTTACGTATGCCTAATGAATCTCTCATCGGCTTGTGACACCTCGTCGATTGCCACGAAATTGAAGAAGAGACGGAGAGCAAAGATAAAGTCAAAATCCATATCTTGTAATCTCCACGGATTACCAGGCTAAATGACAATTGGGCTTGTAATGTCCATATAAGCTTGTATCCGGAAATCAGATTGCTGGTAAAGTGGCGATCAGATAGCAGGGCCCCCGCTCCCTCAGTAAACATCAATAAAGCTGATACGACACTTCACAGTGACAGAGTCACAATTGATCTAGCGTCCGGAGGAACTGTGACATGAAGTAAATGAGCCAATCATACAAGGCCATTGCCATGGTGGCAATATCTCATACTGATACTAATTCCGCCACCCTATTTCCAACACTTCCAGCATTGTTATTGGAAATATCAAGTGAATGCAACACTGTACTTTAAAAACATGGAAATAGTACATCATAATTTTAAACACAACCCATAATTTCAATGTTAAATTTGGTTAAAATTATTGCATAACCCTGTACATGTATGTATATGGAAATACATCGCTGAAAGAAAATTCTTAGTACATACCATAATGTGTATATTTATCATGTCCAAAATCCACCACTTACTTTTAGGCATGCTCAATGTTTCACATTGAATCAGTAAGTGTGCATTAATTTTTAATCTGTAGATCCATGAGTATTTGTCAACTCACTGCAATATTTCCATCACAACCGCGTTCAAAAGACCTGCCTACCCGTCTACATGGTGCTGGTAATCTTCCAGTCGGGATTGCAAGATTAATTTTTGTGAAATGCTATTACTTGCAAATTTTAACAGCTAGACTGATCACAATTCAACATTACCAGTAGGCACTTGTGGTCCTGCTAAAGGCCCCGTCACACCAGAGCGTATCAGAGAAACGTATGAGTTGCATATGAAAATCTATAAAATAATTTTCATACGCACAAGAAATCCTTGAAAACGCAGAATTGTGCGCATATTTACCGTATTTAACCTAAAGTAGCGTATGTCAGCGTATGTCAGCGTATGTCAGCGTATGTCAGCGTATGTCAGCGTATGATCAGCGTATGATCAGCGTGTGACCACCGTATGGCCATCGTACGTGTATCTCCAGCGTATCTCGATAAAGTGACAAAGTGCCTATATCAACGGCAGTCTTTTCAGATACCAAGATGCCTCCCAAGAAGACGTCGGCTACCCTGGGCGTATGGCCAGCGTATGTCGGCATGCGACCAGTGTGTTACCAGTGTATGGCCAGCGTATGTCGGCATGTGACCAGCGTGTTACCAGTGTATGGCCAGCGTACTCTGCATATGGCTAGCGTATTTAGCACCTACCAAACGTATGCTTAGCGTATAAACCATACGTCAGAGTGTGCACACAAATTTTAAACCTGCTTAAATATAGTTTATACCTCGCCATATGCCAGCGTATGCCAGAGTGTGCCAGCATATGCCACCGTGCTTCAAACGTATACAACCTATGCCTGATGTACCCCTAGCATATGTCAGCATATACCAGCATATGAGTAATGTTGTTCATACGCCGACATATGCTAGTACAATACGCTACAGTGTGACAGGGCCATAAGATATGACACCAAATGTGTCTCACATCCCTAGTTAAAATATATGATCTGAGTGGGTCTCAACAGATCAATGACTGACCGATTTTCCCAATCTACTCATGGTCTATTCATAACAAACACATGCGTTACCCAACAAACCTTATCTGGTTATGAACCATGTCCGGTATATATGAATAATAACACATGCGTTACCCAACAAACCGTATCTGGTTATGAACTATGTCCGGTATATATGAATAATAACCGCATATCTTGCCCTAATCTTACTTGCATGTAAAACCCTTCTGCACAGCAGAGAAGACACTGGTCACTGGGACGGATTCAAACCCAGACCCAGATGTGCTACCACTGAAATTATCTCATGCCAAACTACTGTAACCATGGTGATACAACATTTGTTCAACAATAATAACTACTGATATACTAGTGGATCTGGCAGAGAGATTGGTTAAAAAATAATCCTGATACAATCATGGATACTAGATAACACTTGATATAAAATAACCCAATAATACCAAATTCAAGTTTCAATGCGATCCTTCACGACACTATTCCTGATTGCAGTACGTGACTACACTAAAGCAGTGGTGGATCTGACACGCTGTTTGATTAGCTCCGATATTAGCTCATATTCCGTAGCACCGATCATCAAAGATGTGCATTGGGAAAAGCATGCCCCCAGACCACAAAGCCCTTGCCTCGAACAAAGATACCGACATTCATTTAATTCATTAATATCGCCCGATACTGAAAGGACGATGATGCACAGTGGTGAGAGGAGCAGAAGAAAATTAGTCCACACGCCAGACAAAGGAATTATCATTTCTTCACTGCAACCATAAAAGACATGACAGGCGTCCCTGGTGACACGAGAATAGGGACCAGGGACTAGGTACGAGGAATGAGATGTCCCCCACCTCCTTTCCTCCTCCATTGGTATTGTGGCGGGAGGCAAGCGGGTACAATACTGCAAGGTGATTGGAGCACAGATGTTGTCACCCTCGCCAACTCTGTCACGCACATCAAATCTACTGAAATTGACAGCGTTTTTGATATTTGTGAATTACTAATACGCAGAATGGAACTGACAATGCACATTCTGAAAAAGGCAATTAATTGAAGGCCAGATGAAAGATGATGATTCCGATTGTAACTGTGTTTAGTTCTGTATAATAGTGACTCACATAAGACTTCCATGCCATGTCCTATGACATTTTTGCAATTTACAATTCATCTTAATTTCATATTCAAGTGAAATTGGTAACTTTGGTACAAACACATTAGTTACTATAGCATACAGATGATATTAAACCTCATTTAAATTATGACATATATTTCTCAGTTACAAAGTTTCGACTTAATCCAACTTAATGAATGGCTGTTAAAGGAAAATGCAGAATCATAACTACCGTACACGTACCTAATAATGGCAATTTGGTTTATCAATTAGGTTTTGTATGGTATCAGAACATAGATACATACTTGCTAAATTATTAATAAAAATGTTACATTTGATTAATAAAGCAATTAATGTTGTTCTCAACAAGCATGACTGATTAAATAAGTGTGCTTAGACAGCATTCTCATACTACATTATATCACATATTTGGTTTGGGGGTCATTCATGACAGAAATGGTGAATTCTGATCAAATTCAACATTTTCTGACTGAAGTACATAAATATTGCCTATCATTGCTAGGATAAAACATGTACTAGTATATACTCAATCTATACTTACTGTCCACTGCTTCCATTTCCCCAGACAAATATCTCATCCAATTCTGGAACAATAAAGAAAATTAAAATTTTCCATTTTCATTTTTTATTTTTTTTACACAACATCAAATTCATTACATGTATTTCCATGTAATTTACTTACAATGGTACTGTAGATATATAAAATATATCTAATTTCTTTTTTAAACAGGTTGAATCCTAAGCAGGAGATAGAATTCTGTTTAATCTGATCGTACGTAGTATTTCAGTGATTTGCTTACTGGGTGAGACAAAAATCATGAAAACAGTGTGATACAGCAAACCCACAAAACAAGACTTGTTCGCATGTCTTGACTCTGCTACACCCACCCTCACAATATTTGTCCCTTTCAGATTCAATCAATGTGGAACTGTTATACAGTTAGCAATTATTATAGCCACCTCTGTTTCCTTGAGACAGATTCAAAATAAAAGCCTCACAGAAGGGAACTACTGGTAACTAGTGGACAATTGGTAATGGTTGCCACTGAAGATGTTATGACAGTACTAGTGTCTGATGATCCATGCAAAGTCTGATGCACATAGCTGTTTACTAGGGTTAGTCTAAAATGTTCTTGGAGAGTGGCGATATCGTATTATTTTTCTTTCGCAAAACAGACAGACAATAGATAATGAGCATTATAATGATGTCATTGCTGATGCTAAAGATGGTGATAGTGGGGTGACATAGCAATAGATACTGACAGTGTCACTGACATATAAATGTAGCAGAAACTATAATACTAGTATTAATTTTCTCCCTGCTGGAGGCAACCGGAGATGCCCATGTAACAGTGATTGAGATTAATCCAGAAGAGATTTGGTGACTAGTATTACCCGTAAGTAAAATTATCATTATTCATGATATATTCTAGCAATTTCATTGGTCAGTTGCCATTGTGTATAAAGCCGTACACCCAGGTTTGTTATTTACACATCGGTGTTACGATGACCGCCTTTATTATACGTTCCCTCCCCAACCCCTTTACCACAGTCTATACAGTACAGATTTGATCGGAATTGTTGTTTAACATCACTGCGAATATTTCACTCATACGCGACGATTATACGGTACAGAATATTGTCGTCTGCCTTTAACAATGGCAAAGAGATTTGCTCGGCACAGTGCCTCAGATATTTGAGAAAAAACGTCAAAAACAACCCCAAATAATATATTATTAAATAATGATAAATTTGTTACATGTGCGTTTATCGGGGTGTACAGGAATTTACGAGCTTCAAGTTCCCGTACACTCCTTGACCTATAATATTGCCCTGCAAAAAGAGGAACGAGCATATTTTACAAACACATACTTCAAACAGGCCATGAATTTTAAAAGGCCATCGTAAAAAGGTGCCAACCACATTTGAAATTTGATGAGCATGGCTTCCTCATGGCTTCCTCAACATTTCCTGTTTTGGGCTAAAAGTGAGAAATATAAAAAAACATGGCATCAGAGAGTTTTCACAAAGAGCAGTAATGTCTGTTGAAGCTCAAAGAGTGACTTTGAATATGGAGTTCAATATGATTTTAATACTGGCACCTCTGATGCAATTGCTGGAGGATATGAGCTCTATAACCCTGTCAGGAGCTGTATACACTGTGACACGACCGAGCCCATAAACTAATAAAGCTTAACAGACAGATGACAAGAGAACCCAATTAGCCTTCAGCCAAATATGAACTAACACACTTGAAAGTTTTCCTTCTCTTATTTTCGGTTGTTTTATCATGTGTTGTTGTCTGTGGTTTTTCCCTCGCAATAGAAACAATGCTTTCAATCTGGGTTGTTTTGTTATCAAATTTCCCTTCCCTATTCAAGCCTTCATCCGATTCTTTGAAATCACCATCAGAGTATTCATGACTGGCCAAAGACACCAAGAAGATGAGCAATTATTTCATACAACAACAGTGGCTAGGTCCCCTCTATCTGGCAGCACAGCTGAGGTCAATGATGGAAGGAGATGCTAGGCACATATACAACAAATTTGGTATTCAGAATATGGCCAGAAAAAAAATAACCCACATCAAGACTGTATTTTCTTTGGAATAAATCCCCTACTGACGTCAGTGGAAATTTCATTTGCGAGTTGTTCATGACATGACTTTAGCGATCACGTGCACCCTTGACATTCGTAATGACAATGATTGTGACTCGTATTGCGATTCGATAGATTATGGCATTGGGTTCGCGGCCCTCTAGCGCCGATCAAATAACTCTACTCGTCCCGTAGTAGTGCCGGTAGGATCAAAATTAAACCTCTCATGTCGCGGGCACTGAATCGTGGCAATATTGACAAAATCTACGCTGAAATATTGGGGTACTCTCTCATGACAATTTTCACCATAACTGCCATAGGCCAGGTCATAATAGCCATAGGTCACTGTCGAAATGAGCCCGCGCTGTCAGCGGTGAATAAGCTGGGTAACATAATCATGTTCGCTCTATGGCGAAACAATAAATCGGGGGCCATTGAAGGCGATGGGGGATTAGACCCAACTGTCTATCCTCTCTCGTTTTGCTAATTGCTATTCTGGTTTTTGCTCCTCTGACATAACCCTGGAAATTGAAGATCAGGATGGCTACAGATTTCATTATCTTCTACGATCAGCCATATCAGAGAGCTTGACATGGCCGCGGGAATGATCTACAACATCCAGCATCGAAACCCTGCAAATCTTGGCCATGACATGAAAAGGATTTTATTGTAATCATATCACCCCCTTCTCAACTACGACACAGAATTATTAGGAATCGACTGCAGTTTTGGATTTTTGAACACTAAATCTGGCCATTCAATACATATCAAAGGATCAGGCTATTGACTGAGTCTACTTTAATGGGGAGATAGCATTAAAGAAGTCATTTCCAGATGTAAATCGACCCAATACAGAAACAATCATAGAAGAGAAATGAATATTATCTCAATATAGACTTAAGACATGCCGTAAATCTTGCAGTCAATGATGTATTGCACATCTTAAAGTGAGAATAAAACCTAGAGCGTGGACGTCCTATGAAAATAATGTAATTTATTGCACAGATGTAATTTACAAATGCATGGTATAAAATAAAATATCGCATTTTCCTTGACCTTTCCAATGATTGGCATCAGTTTGGGCTGGCTTCTCGCGTCTATAGATGGTAAACAATCTGATGCTCCCTTTTAGTCTAGTAAAAGTCAGAAGCCATCAAATATAATGTTCATTCTGAATGTACGAACAGCTTATGACTGTGAACATCTAGTAAAACATCCCACAGCTGTTCCATGTGGTACAAGATTATGTTTGCAAATTCAGAAATATTTCTCCTCAATTTATCTGCTTGTAGATAGATGTCTTGTTTACTATTATTGTACTACCAGTAAATGTACAATTCCACAAGATAACAACAGTAAATTGGAACAAAAACACCCTAAATTGCATGTATATTTCATTGGCCAAAGGCTCAATACACACAAAAAAGTGTAAACATAAACATACAAAATGGTTGAGCATAATTTACAGTCCATTGATTTAATTTCCACTAGAAGTACGTGCAACTGTAAAGTGTTCTTACTCCCAGTATTGATGGTATCGCACATAGCAAACAACATCCTTTGATTAGTCCTCCTCAACGAGGATACAGACACCATCACATGTGAAGAGTCGATCGGCGGGCAAGAAAACATTTGCTCCGGAACTATTTCAAACTCGCTACTTATGCCATCACGCTTAGACATCTGATTTTTCCTCCATCGTAGGAACTGTTAAAAACCACGTTAGTGCTCACTGCCACCGCTGGCTAGCTCGTCCTCACTACTGTACACCGTAACACGGCTGATGGACGTAATTGCTCTCCGAGCATTGATTCTTTTTACAAATTAGTGATAGCAAATTACTTCTTTATCTTCGACAGACATGTAATTCAAATAGAAAATGACATCCCACGAGGGGGGAAGCTCAGTTCGAAAGTGTAACAAAGTGAAATTAAGTTATTCCATGATGTCTAAATGCTTCTCTGATAAACAGATCGCTCATTGAACTGACAGTTAAACCAACTCACCGCGAATTACCGCCGAGCGAAAACGAAAGTACAAAAACGTGGCCACATCTATACCTATATTAAGCAAAGTCGCAATTTGCCAATTAGCAAGGAGGATTGTGAGACATTACATTCTTAACTGTTACTGTAGAGAAAAATCATTGCTCGTTGTTGTTGAATAGGGGATTACAACTACTTTCAAGATTATAACACCCATATTATCTCGTGCATGCAAATGTATGTATGTCTGCTTGTACAATATTCTGGATTTACACTTGCAAGATTTATAGTGCTGGCTCACTAGAATATGGATATCCCACTCGGACACATGTTAACGACTCCGAGCCAACCAGTCTTTGTTTTGACCGCTTTTAATGCTGAAAAGCAGGGAAACAACAAGTACCATCTTCTAACATCTATTGCTACGATGCTATTCGGGTTTCATCCCTCAATCATTCCCTATCTGATTGTAGGCACAGATGTTAGGGGGGCATCACCCGACTTGCACACATCACCCCCCCCCCCAACCCCCCACAACCCCCCACAACCCCCCACACACACCTCTAACATTAGAGATTTAATATATAAACGCATAATTTTTATTATGGTTGGGTTTTAACTCTTGATGTTGACATAGTAATTAGAAATCGTGTGTCGAAAGGCATCCTAGAAGGATGTTACTACTTTATTCATTATCATAAAAATGCAGTAAAATAGTTCCTGAAATTGTGAGTCCCCACTAACATACACTTTGAGTCCACTTTGATTCACTCCAGGCAGAACAGAGACTGAGAACTAGAATATGTCAGAAATATTACGTCTGATCAGTTGCTTGGAGGAAAGGAAGCAACATGCAAGAAACATACTTGGATAATTGACACTATTAAAACCTCTGTACAATTATTGCAGAATACCACCAAAAAACCCCAATAAACTAGTGATATTCAAAGGATAGGTGATTATTCTGGTGGATTTTCTTTGCTGGTTGGGCTGAAAATGTGTGTTATTTATTACTGTATAATTTTGTCAAATGTTACTTTCACAGCCTCATGTGTGATGTCATTAGAGGTTGTGAAATATGCAGAAAGAAAAGGCATGCATATTGAATAAGGAAATGATTACAAATATTTGAATTAAGTAGCTCGCTAGAGAACGGCACATGACGTTTTGAAAAATGTCTAGATAGTCACATTCAATTGGAGATGCTATCATCGTTTCTATGACTACCATAGACACTTCCGACAGAGAGCACAGTTTGTATTTTAGCTGGCATTTCTTGATTGCTGATGAAGAGATGGCAGGCAAAATGATACCTCCCTACGATACGCACCGATTAATCTCCTCCGCCGAACAATTACAAAGACCTCCCGGTGTCTGTGGGGAAATCAGCCATGGAAACAAAGCCACAATACTTGTGGCTGCCATATAAATGACCAAGGTTCTGCTCCCTATTCTTCATAACAGCACCTTTGGTCTTGGTGGCGCTCGGCGATGACCTGCCATGACACATCCGTATTGAAAATCTGACTTTTGCCATATGATTGCATCATAAACTTTTGTAGGGGTAAAGGAAATGTTGAAGCACCACATATAATTAAAAACATGGATCTGTACTACACCAGTCGGTCTGTGTGAATGGGGGTTGTGGGGGGGGGGGGGGGAAGAGGGGCTTGTCATGGACAAAAACATGGGGCCAGCTGGCACTCTGTCGCCATATTTCAACGGACAGACAGCCAAAAAATTGAATCATAATTGTTAATCTAAAAACGGGACCAGGGCAGACAGTCTCTAATCCAGTAAACGGAGAGAGCACCAGCTCATATCACATTCTCATTTTCAAAATTGACAAAATTATGGCTTTCAGCAGAAAATCTGCAGCTGGTTTGGAAATAAATCAACAAATTATTTTCCTTTGAAATAACAAGCTCACATATTCAGCGGAAAATATATTCATCGGTTTATTTACATGTTTAATAATACGTTCATGGAAGAAATGTGGTATAAACATGCACATCGACAGCATTTCTGTAGAAAGCTACAAAGTCCAACTTTCGATCAATTTTTATATTGTTTATATTTCATACAAATCAGTCCATTCAGGTAGAATAAACATATGAATAGGAATGTTCCCAGTTAGGCTTGTTCCAATGGTTACTTTAACAACAGCACTATGGGGACCTAGCTGGGATTAGAACTTACATCTGAACCATGTAAAAGACACTTGCATGAACCCCAACAGGATTGTTGAGTTGGTTGTGCACTGTCATTGTTGGGTTGGTTGTGCACTGTCATTGTTGGGTTGGTTGTGCACTGTCATTGTTGGGTTGGTTGTGCGCTGTCATTGTTGGGTTGGTTGTGCACTGTCATTGTTCGGTTGGTTGTGCACTGTCATTGTTCGGTTGGTAGCACACTTTCATTAGGGTTTGATAGCACACTGACATTAATCGCTAGCTTGGTTCTTGCACTGTTGAAAGGAGCTCAATAGTTCATGAGGCAGTGATCGTTTTTGTTGTTGTTGTACATTTCAAGGGGGCTTAATAGTTTCAAAACATTAGAACCATTCATTTTTTCGTTTTTCCACAATCTACTTAAATTTGATTGTTGGCTAATAACCGGTTCCTGATGGTCCTCCATTTGTACTTCGGATGCAGTGCCATATCAAAATCAGACTCTCCTTATTAATGAGGTGCAAAACCTGTGACGAGCTCTTCAACACCACCGAGTAATAACAGTACATCAACGTTGACGAGACCGTCACATAATATTGCACCCAATAAACTGGGGGTTCGACACTGAGAGCTGTGTTTTTAACGGCACACTGTCTATTCCTTGCGGTCTTAAATTTCAAAGATTAGCTCACACGATAATAAGAACGATGTGGCTCGGTCCCAGAGAGACCTTAAACTCCCTGTAAACTAAGCCTGGTTCCACGCTGTTACAGTCATATTGCCCATGACAGGAACTCAACCAGGTTCACAGGAAGTGGTCATCTCGCTGGCAATCTCTGAGCCGTTCCGATCAACTCCATCTGTGCTGCACAGCCACCGCCACCAAAACGCCGGTTTGCGGGGGAAATTTAACCGACATTTTATGAGTTTAACTTAAATCAGAATTTGTTTTAATTCAACATGAACTGTGAAGATTTATAGCAAAGGCATAGATAAGGTTTATAATACCATGCAATAACGGTTTATCGTTACTTCCCGAGAGAACAGGGAAATTCTCTGAAAATCATATTCCGGGTAATAACGGAAGTGGCTTAAGAGTAACTACCTCGGGATTATGAGTTAATTTAAGTTTTGCCAAAATGAAACCATCGCATGTTCTTTCTTTAGATGAAAGTTTTATCTCACTGTCATCTGAGGTGATAAATCACCACTCTAAAGGGAGGGAAAGAATGCAGTAAAGATACCTGATAATTGGATATTATATTCCTGGTTTCAGTGCAGCAGTTTAATGTAGAAGGAAGCAGGTTTTCTTACACCGCGGGTGAAGAGATCACTATGTGTTATTTATGGTAACACACACTGGCAACGACCCGAGGTTAATGCATGACTTGACACTGTTTTCGTCTGATTTGTCTAGACAGGCT
>JAULBO010186606.1:381-40527 GCA_032355325.1 Clypeosectus delectus
ACTTCATACTTACATGGTGCCTTCACCTGATCACTTCATACTTACATGGTGCCTTCACCTGATCACTTCATACTTACATGGTGCCTTCACCTGATCACTTCATACTTACTAGTACATGGTGCCTTCACCTGATCACTTCATACTTACATGGTGCCTTCACCTGATCACTTCATACTTACCTTGTGAAAATCAATCGTGGAATAGACACTCAGATGGTCAACTTCTTTTTTAAGGAAACTGACACTAGATACGAAATATATATTATATTAAAGTTAACGTATTCAAGACTTCCGCTTTCAGACACAATTACTGTTGTCGTCGTAACGGTCGTTGGAAGCTAGGTTAGTCAAGTAACACACGTTTGATGTTTCTTGCGTCTAGCTTTGCTATAGTACCGTCGTCAACAAATGATATGTGGATGACATACGTACAGGTCGTAATTGCACATCGTATCTAAAATAGCAGTGTTTTGAGGACCTGCAATTCAAAGAACACTGTTGAAAAACAATCACGTTTCTAAGAATACTAGTAATGGGTGTTTGTGATTTCCATAGCGGTATGAAGAGTGCTCGCCCGTTGTTGTTACTTTAATGTCAACCACGTCTAAATGATGCTGGTTGTCGCCATTACACACTCCTTTCTGTAGGCATCTCATTGAAGGTATCTTCCAACAGTGTAACAACATGCAACGCAAAAAGGTTAACGGTCAGATATATTACGCCTTCCTGACTACGGGACATTGCAATCACAAGTCAGCTGTAGTAAAGATTATAGAATATGAAAGTGTTGGCCTTTTTTATGGCATCTTTGGAAAGCCAGGACAAGAGCGTATCTGAGTTACAACATTTCCCATTTTGTCAGTTATCGTTTAACGAGAAGTTGCGATGGCGTGATTAGATAAAGGGAGATAATTTTATTCAACGAGAGTGTCAAAATTGGGACATAACGGTAAGAAGGTGCAATTTAGCTGTCATCGGGTCTAAGAGCTACACAACTAATTCTTCCTTTTTTTCAATAGAAATGGTCGAATATTTATACCAAGGTCCAATGGAGCCCTCTGACATTAAAGTCACAAGGATGATACAGGACATGTCTAGGGTCGTATCATTTGATTTATATAAAAGCTCTTTTTTTTCTGTAGCAATAATTCGTGTTTTCCTAGACGCTTAGCAAACACAGACCGTGACATAATTTGACAAGGTACTGACAAACCGTCTTTCTGGCCGAGCCATTTGTGGTAAATGATGTGACAGCCGTGCAGGGGTTAACTGGTAGGGAGACTTCGATTTTTGTCAAAACGACCCAGGCCGAAAACTAAATTTATATCATGGAATCGGAGACGTTTAATCGAATGATGTCGTAAAACTATTTTATTGTTGTGGTAATGTAATCGACTGTGAATTAAGGTTGTAACCTTAAAATACCGTGACTGTTCATTTCAGCCTAAGAGACTGCTCCCACTGAAAACAGACATAAAGATCACAACGGGGGACACCGTTCTTATTGGTAAGTCTCACGTTGGACACAATAAGTCTGGAATATTTACGACCGAGTGGACAACTTGTAGCATCCAAACACGACCACACGCAGTAAGCGTTACTACATGTGTGTGTGTGTGTGATATATTGCAGTACGTCTACTTGTACAGCGCGTATAGTAACGACCAAATGTGTTAGGTATTAATGTGTACATGTAGACTATTTTATATAACAGCCTTTTTGTTCAAACCTAACGGCAAATTGTACTCATATTAAGAACAAATCAAATCCTTAGAAATGGTTCTCTTCAGAAAGAAAATGCCTATTATTAGTTACATATATCTAGGAATACTTGAGATTAGTTATAAACATTGATTAGTGTATCTAGCTGGCAATATTGGATACACACGTACAATTCTTGTTGAATAAATACAAGATTAGTTGAACCAGGTTGCGGCATGAATATGATGGGGGCAGATTGGGTAGGTGTTTGTGTGTGTGTGTGTGTGGGGGGGGGGGGGGGGGGGGGGGGGGGTTGGGAGGGGGTAGGCATACACATGTAGCTTATGTCTCTTTCAGGTAGAAGTCCATTTTAAATATGTAGGCAGAATTTAACATTGCCACCTGCGTTCACTTTGATTATGACAGCTGAGATAAGGGATTGCCTGTGGTTTGTGCGTCCCTGGTATGCTAACAGATTTCGTTGAATGCGTTAATGTTGCTGTGCTAAAGACGCGTGTATCACTTATAGACATTTTGCGGTGATAATATCTAGACGTTATCATGATTCATTCAGTTCAAGATAGGAACAGCAGCCTGCAGAATATCAAACCGATATTAAAAGACAGAAAGGGGGAATTTTCTCATCATGTAGAAACCCATCATCCTACAGTTTTCATAAATCAAATTATGACAGTGCAATGCTAGTGTTATAGTAGATCGACGTGATGAACGTTGACATATGTCGGTTCTTTGTCCATTCGGGCGTGGCCGGTTTGACAGGGGCAATAACCCATGATTTGCAGGTAGTTGCCGTTAGAGGGCGGGTGGCTTATCATTATCGGTACCTCACACACTCTCGCGCGATTGTGCTGCCTCTACCGCCCTGTCTTCACGCGCAAGGCAATAATAAACGATACATTCGCCTGAATGCCCGTCTTTCAATGGTTATTTATTTCCGCTGGGCCGAAACAGAGTCAATAGCCGCCAAGCCATAAAGGCAGAGTGAAAATTTAACAAAACGGCTGATCGAGCGCGAAGGCCAGTCGACTATTGTTTGGTCCGTGAATGCAACTGAGTTCTGTTCATTGAAAGTCTCCCAGCTTTACCCATGATACTGCCGTGGCACTATTCACACGACGGTTAATCCGCTGCAGCAAATCTTATTAAAACCAGTAACTAGTCGGCCCATATTCCCTAGTCCGGGGAGGGTTCTGTATGCACGTGCAGCGCGCGACGTGTGTGGGCCCCTCGCCCCGGATGCACCCGAGTTTGTCACTCGATTCCGCCGAAGACTTGTCGAAATAATTTTCTGTCGAACAATGGCGCGAGAGAGTTCGTGATCAGACGAACTCTCTCTCCCACCTAATAACGTTGCCTTCTTTCTTAAATAGATTACAGTCCCCTACGTTCCCGAAATAAGACTGGTCACGCACGGGAAGTAACTGCGTAATCTTGCGCAAAGGGACTTTTTCATTATCACGTCGTTCTCGCGCGATATATTTGATAATTATCTTCCCTACATTGTGTTCACATTAATTACTGTCCGGATTGTCAGGCGCAGTGGGAATATGAAACTATACCGTATAGAACCCAGCTTAGTCAGTGTCACCTATTCTGTAAAAAACATTACGAGATCTGTATTGGGGGACACACAGGGAAATCCTTCGAGAAGGTCTTAACTGCTACATAACGCCCTTCGTCAAGAAAAGAAAATTAATATTGCACATTGAGTGATGATTTATATCGTTGGCTTCGCACGTTCGATCTCGGCAATGAAAACTTGGACTTCCGATGCTTTTAAGAAACACTTTCTTCAACAGAGTCTGGCAGGATGGATGTGAGTGAGACTTGTCCCGAAATTTATCGCCATTGATGAACCCTGTACCCATGACACGTGAACCCGAAAAGATGCAATTCTAGCACAAGGATAGACATTAACCGTGGGTTCACTTTTTGCGTTCTTGTCACTGTTCAGCCTCTGAGGATAATTACGTTACTACACCGTCTCCAAATTTCCAACTCGCGCTAATTAATAATTTCGCCAATTGCAGACACCAATTTTACAATAAATTGCATTATCGGATTTCTATTGCCTATGGAGCGTTTGATCTCGGCCAAAAGTGTTTCCCTGAGACTATGGAATATGGCGCGTGCAGTCACTTGCGTTGCATGTCTATGCGCGTGCACAATAACACCATTTTAGTTTTCTGTATCACGAAACCCTGATTGCAACGGACAGCATCATACATGCTCCATCAAGACAAAGCTTCTATGAAATATAACTCTTAACCACACTGCGAGTAGACCACTTTCTTTAGTACTCGTCAGTAGACCGCCGTGGAACTCAGCACTACCCTAATTATTTCAGGTAGAGATTAATGGTGTGCTAATGAAATTTTCTGACAATATGATTGAGAGCAGGATGTGGAACACGAGCAACAACGACGATGTTATTTGATAGTGTCTTATATAATACAGTGATAGTGAAGTAATACAATTTGATTAGAACAAAATGTCAAACGTTAAAATAAATCGCGTTTAAAATGTGCTACAACTCAGATGGTATCGCTGTATGACGTGTAATTATATGATTTACCTTCAGTCTAGACGTGGTGTATATCGTAGAAATGCGAAAAGCCAACCATTAGTCGAGTTCTTTTGGGGGGTGTTCTTATTATATTGGGGTTTCGATGTTGACCCCTCACTTCCCCCATCCCCACCCCATAACCCCCGCACCCCATATAGTAGGGTGCCACGCCCCTTTCAGACTGGAGTATGTCTGATGTTTGTGGACGTTCAGACGACACTACACACACGCGGAATACAACTACATACAAGCGGAACACAGAAAGTAAACACTCATACAGGTCAGCAAGTGCACCACGTTAGTTACACAGTGTGTGTCAATATCACCGCTTGATTGACACCTCCAACACCTGTCCAATGCTGACCAGCGACGGGCGCTGTAATTAACCATTTAAGTGTCAAGGCCAGTTACACGACGTCCCATTCATGTCTTGGTTTAAGTTTGATTTGCCAAGATGAAGACGTTCATTCGGCTAAGCCTATAATCTGAGGGGTTGAAAAGATGTGTTGTTGGATTCGAACCCCGGAGTATGTTGATGGAATGTCTGATTGTCCGCGTTGCCTAAGAATGCATTCAGTCGGTGAAGCCACTGTTCGGTATGACGAGCACTGTAAGATAGGTCAATGTTTTCCTGTGTGACTGTCAATGTAGAGGACAATTTTGGATGTTGTAAAGTTTCTGCTGCAATTATGGGCAGTATTGCTGCAGTCAAACCATCCACGTCCGTGTTAAACTTAGTTCCTTTGTGTGGTGATCATATGAAATACTAGCAAGCATGTTTGCATTAAATGTTTCAATTGTAGCATGCTACACCTGGCAAACCGTTTCGTAAACAAAAACACATCTTCAATGAAACTTCATTGATTTTCAATCCCAATACGATAATTGTGCATTTGGCAAACTCCCATTTGTTTTCAACATGAATAAACCCAGTCCTTGCGAAGCGCACAATAAATATGTTTAAAACTATGAAGTGATACATGTTACGCGGTCACGTGTTCGTAATATCCTACTTGATAGGACTTCAAGCCCGATTTCCATCAGCACAAACATGCAATAATCTGCTTATCAAGGTTTAATTATATTAGTGTGACGGATCCAATATGAGGCGGCGTGTTGCGTATTTGTTGTGTTATGTTGAGAAGTCATGCTCACTCGTTGTAACAGATCAAGGACAGACATCGACGCCAGACACTTTCATTCACCTTGCACATGTCCATAAGATAATCATCACTACCAGGGACGACAACTGACATACAGTACTGGCCTGTTGCTTCTGGATTCCTTCAACAATCATAAATGGATGAGTTCAAAGAAATGTCAAATGTGTTAACCTCTGTCAGCTTTAATTCGGTGCTGTGCCGCCATACGCATACAAACACACACCTACTTACAAATGCACACAACCGCACACACGCACACACACACACACACACACACTGACAAATACGCACACACGCACATACGCACACACACGCACTTACAAGTACATACACACATTACTGCGGATAGTATATCAACCGATATATTGGAACGGGAAGCCGATTTAAAGGCGATCAAAATGCTAAAGGCGATCAAAATGCTACACTACCGCTTGTTGGTCAGAGTTTAAACTTGTTCCTCCCAGACTCTGGTAATGTCAATACTGGAAACTAAGCAATACTGTCTTGACCTGAAATGGGACACATTGTTTTGATTTAATTGACTACATGTCCTCTGCGGTTCGCATTTTTTACTGCATGCGTAGCGCCAACTCGAGAGTGTTGTAGCTGGTATGGTATGGAAGTAAAACACGTGATGAAGTTGACGACTACAAGAAGTGTTCCTGGAGATAATGCCCTGTGCTTTTCGTTCCCTCTGTCACAGCTGCAGTACTTGAAGAAGTCCCGAAGTACTCCCCTACTGATGGGCCTCCCCGGTACCAGTTAAACTGCAATTAAACGACTATTTCTGGATGTTTGTCAAGAAATCCACCGAGGGTCAGAAGCCAGATCGTACCAGGCAACGTAGCCGTTCGAGTAATGAACCAAGCTGCAACAATTATCCCGCAATTAACCAATGTTGGTGGATGATTTTGCCAAATTAGTCCAGCAGGCTCCACAGATCAAAGACAATTTATGTAAATTCCATACTCCCGTTGTTTATCCACATGTGCACGGGAGCATGCGCAGACATTCACGGAATATCCGCCTTACGAGGGGGGTCAGATTAGCGGCCACCTGAACCGTAGGATTGTGACCATGCTCTGAAGACATTACAACTAGTAGGTATATGGGGTCTTGTATTGTCATACAACATGCCATGTCCCTGATCAACAGTAAAACAACCAGCATTAATATTAATATGTAGCAGTCACTAACTCTAGGTATGAATTCAACAATGTATAATGTGTTCGTACACATCCGGTAAGTATGCACTCTATCCTATTGACTGCATACTACGGTAGATTTGCGGGTTTTGAATACTTCTGGCATCAGTTCACACATGGCTGAACATGTGTCTGTCTGATTCGCAGGATGACCTACTGGCCTCTCCCCATGACTACACACTCTACTATACGCGGAGATAAATGTCAATGCAATACAAACTGAAGATCACAAGTTCAGTGTGTTAATGACACATCATTGTAGTGAGACATTGTTGAATAGTAAGTAAAACGTTATAACATAATGACACATCATTGTAGTGAGACATTGTTGAATAGTAAGTAAAACGTTATAACATAATGACCCAACATTGTAGTGAGACATTGTTGAATAGTAAGTAAAACGTTATAACATAATGACAAATACAATGACTAAGGAATGACGGGTATATGATTTGTAATGATTTGTAATGTGTATGTGTCAAATGTGAATTAAAGACAGACATTAGTAGTGCGTATGTGTGTGTGCGTGTGTGTACATGTATATATATATGTGTATAACGAGAGTGTGAGAGAGTGATAGAGTGAGAGAGAGCGAGAGGGAGACAGAGAGAGGGGGGGTGGGGAGAGATACGACATAGATCAATCTAAATGTCCACACACTAATAGGCAAAGTGGGAGGCTGCGAAATGTCCAGTGTTAGAGTCCCAGTCATCCTCGCACCCCAGGGGTACGTTATAGTGTATATACGGAATAACGTACCACTAGGGTGCGAGGATGTCACCCAGCAAGAGTACAGTACTATCCATGCCTGTATATCTCTGCCACCCCCACCCCCACCTGTTTACCTGTACGCCACTCATCCTTACAATAGGCAGGGCTAACAGTGCACGAGTTGGAGTGTTGTCGACACATTAACGGATTTTGTTTGCCCATTAAATTAAAATTGACGTAATTTATGTCCAAAAACCTGTTAATACACATCCCTGCCTAGTGTGCGCTAAAAGACGACCCGGTTACAAAGAGGCATTATTTAGTGCGACAAGCGTATGTCTATGTTACAGATTTATTGTGTTTCTGTAACCTGATACGGTACTAAATAAAGAAAATATGGGGGTCTTGAACAGGTTTACCTACAGTGTGAATACTGTACGTTGATAAATGAGTCTCGTAGGCCAAGTTTACAATATGCCTGTACTTGCTTTAATTAATAACATTTGGAATTGTTTTCAAAATTGACCCATTGGGTGTTGGGGGAAGGGGCGTGTGTATGTGTATGTGTGTGTGTGTGTGTGTGTGTGTGTGTGTGTGTGTGTGTGTGTGTGTTTGTGTGTGTGTATGCATATGAATGGTGTGATGGTTTGGGGGCGTGGGCGGGTATGAGTGTATGGTATTACATAAACACGCATACTTAGATCAATATATGCATCTCAAAATACAACTCATAACAGTCCACCAGGTACATGTAAAATCATTTTCACGTTTAAATGTATACTATCACAGATTACGTTTTGGAGTGAATTGGGGTTAAACATGCAAAGTACATGCACATAGCATACATAATATTATTGTAACCTTTGTACCTCCAAATATCGCTTCACGGCTTCCATTGCAGGTAATTTCGTATAAAGCCCGAATAATCGTTGGAATTACGTATAGCATAATATTATTAATGTTCTATAGTCTCCAATGTTCTAAGGGGTGTGTGTGTGGGGGGGGGGGGGGGGGGGGGTAACTATAAGCATTGGACCTGGTCAGAATAACGTTTCCCGTTGTTCGAAATACAATATTATTATTGCTTAGTGGCAATAATCATTTACAATATGAAAATATTAAAAACCAGTCGGATATGTGGACAGTGTAGCTGGTTACCCAATATACACCTGTGTAGACACATCATAACATTATGTACATACTTTCAGGTACAACTATGTTAGACCACGGCATAATTATGTAAACAAAGCCGTGATGGTATGTGCATGTACAGTGTATGCCTTTAAAGCAATGCATTGGTTTCCTGAGTTTTCGACAAAATTATTCTTTAGATTTCAGCTCGTGATTGTTGTTAAACAGTCATAGAAAGTCCGAAGCACGCGATTATTACACCAAACAACTGGACAATGAACACACTTAAATTCATAAAATCGACCTCGATATAGTGTGAACACCCTTTTATAGTGTGAATCTATTATTACATCTTTGTGTCACAGCCCCACATATTCCTTTCATGTGCTGTCTATTTCACGGACCTGTGTCTATTTCAGTAGATCTGTGGGAAATCTACGAGTGTTTTCCTAGGTCAGTTGCACACATGTCGTTCGTCTCTCCGGCTCGTCTCGCACATTAGGGAATAGAATGGTGGGTCACTCAGAGAGTATACAAGTCTTTCTGTGGAATTAGTTGACAACCGGCTAAGTTTACATCCCAAACAAGCCCAAGAAATCCTACCCAATTATTCTCGATTGATGGAGCGGCAAACTAGGGTGTCACAAATGCAGTCGATATTTCAAGGGTATTTGTGTGACACGCGGGAGCAAGCTTATCTCTCTGCGGAGTTGTCCGGCTTGGTTGTCGCTCTCGTGTTGAAGACGACGGGATCTCATCATCTCGTCAACCGGTCTACCCGAAACGAGGCGTGTATGTCAACTAGTCGGGATTCCGCCATATGCAAATAGCCAGCGTGTTATGCAAAATCATTTGGCATTTTGAGCATCGCTGAAACTGTGACATCGGTTCAATGGAATTGTTTACGAAACACATACTATATACATACAGCTGTACAGCGGAGAATGAAGGTTGCGAAAACAAAAGTGTTCTGGGATTTATATGTGATTAGTTATACCGTTGAAGACGAAACAGATGTTGTTGGTTTTTATGTTTGCAATTCATTGCGTTCATAATGAGGAAGGCCATCACAACAATACTTGAAACAACCGTCGATGAAACGGTCTGGTCAATTCTGATAGTCACTAATGGAACACAAATATTTACATTCTATTACTAGTTACTGATGAACATACTCGCCTTCGTGTATCGTGCATATTATATACTAGATTATACGATATACTCGCGGTTCTAAAATACTCAATACCAGTACATGTATCTCTATTTCTGTACTGGGATACGGGTTCTTTTCACAGGCGGAATCGAATTTGTTAAATGGTAACGTTATACCATGCATGGGCTAACCTGGATTTCTGTATCAGCCGTGATCTAATACACTCGGTAGAACATGTGGTAGGCACAAATTGCCGTTTCCAGTGCTACGAGGACAATTCTTTCATCATTCTTACATTAAATCCTGAAACATTATCATAGTTATATTAGTGTGAATTTGATTACATATATTAAATATAATACACCTTTATTTAGTATTTATTAAAGTATGTGAATATAGGGTATATGTAAACAATATAATCAGTAGGTATATGCATGTAATACTGTTTTAGACCAATCACACCATTATTTGTATGTTTAAAATCAAACGTATCAACTATATGAACACACCTAGAAATAACCTAGAAATGCGATTGTAAAACAACGTAATGAAGTTGCAAACACAACATTTTCAGTTTTTATCCCTGTTCAATGACAAGTGAAATGTATTTAGACAGTAAATTAAGAGAAAAAGTTGACAAGTGTCTGGTTGTAACATCTTTCTGGTGAATTAGCGTCCTCGTCTCTCCAGTTGAAGGGGTTGGCTATCGGACCAGTTGTCATTGATTGACAGGCGACCGGGCCCCCCCTTTGGAGCGCAGATTAAGAGGCCTGATTGATGATTTTGGGGCGATTAATGCACGAACGATAAGAAGCAATTTCGCCTGTGCGGTATTACTCATTGACGTCTTCGAGAGCAGGGCGAGGACGGCACTCTGAGAGCCTCTGGACAGGCACTAGTCACTTGCCATTGAACTGTTTGACTTTCAAATTGACACCACATTGTATCTTTCATTGCGAATCTAAAATGGTTGTACATCCGTGAATAACTGCCGCCATTTCAAGCCAGGATTAACTACAATTTATAGGACGTATAGGTTAGAACTGGTTACACCATGTTTCATTTAACAAAAATAAAAATAATAATCTTTAAATAAATATGACTCATTTAATTATATTGTGTATTTAAACTCGAAAATAAAATAAAAAGCTCGTTGTATATACAAATTAAAACTTAATACTAATTTCATGTCCGTGATCCTCTTATTTATTTAAATCATGGCAATTGTAAAAAAAATAATAACCCCCCCCCCAAAAAAAAACAACAACAACCAACAACACATTTTACGTTGATCCTATATACTAGTATTAGTATACTTGTTCCTGGACGACCTTGACATTGTATAAGGTAATCCAGACAACATGACCTCCGCAATGACCTCTACACGTAATTTCATTGCTCAAAGCATAAACTCAAACATCTGATATGCATTGTGTGTTGAACCTGAATGTCGTCTAGTTCCAAATATTTGATTGAGGGAGAACACAAACCTAGCTACACGTTCTATTTCGATAAATACAAAATAAAATATTGACCAAAAAAAAGGAGAAGAAAGAATGTAGTATAACTGAATCTGCACATATACTGTACTATTTGATATAACAATGCACATCATTAAACAAATAGATCCCCATCAGTTATACTAGTTTCGTTACAACTAATCGTATGCTATTAAATTCCAATGTTTGCATTCATAGTTCCGTAAAGATAACTGTTAAAAGTGTCGATGTGCGATATAAATCAGTTATGCAAAACTGAATTTTTAAAACTGTTTCTATATGACAATAAACAAACAAAACAAAAATTGCAATTTTGCTCTTACAAACTCCTGTGTGCGTAACTGGCAATTTTCTCCCCTAATAGGCGACATTTTCACACCAGCGACTAATTCCATAGGCCAGCGGTCGCCCACGTTGGTGATAGCTGTAGCGAAATATACACGGTGCTGTCGATTTCAGTACAGATCAAACGGGATCAAATTGCAATAATTGCGAAAATGATTTGACATTGGCAAACTGCAGCTTGCAAAGGGTCAGCATTGTAAATAATTATTCGCAATTTTTTTGAAGCTGGTGTAAAGGATAATTGTAGTCTTAAGATGAAAGTTTATCCACGTTTCTCATTCATCACGTCTAACGGCGTCTATGTATGCTGTCAACCGTCGGAGTTATGTGCTATGATAAAACAATTTCCACAATTTACGATCGAGCTAATTCTATTACTGAGCGTACGTCTATAGAATGTGGGAGCCGAAGGGGTAAGCATTGTTACTGCTTTAGTTCATATAGAAAACGGAGAACTGGGATCGGATTTGCATTCAAAGACTTGGACATGTTTGATGTCCAGCACAGCGTTCAGTTAATTCCACCGCTAATGAACTAGCTTAACTCCACCATGCAAATTGATAGCAATATTCTCCTCGAGAGCAAATGTATGTTTACATGACCTCTGTATTAATCACGAATTATTGAAAAATCGGTTAGCTTAAATGGGGTAGATACCTAGACGATCTTTTCAACTGTGTTTGATATCCATAAGAAAAAAAACAGAAAAACCTTTACAGATGGCAATCAGTAAGGACAACGTAAGCCTGAACAAGTCTGTATATCACCCACTTAAAACCACTGAAAAGGTATAAGTTGTGAAGTAATCCATGTCCGGAGAGTTGAATTTACACAGATGTTGTGGCGCGGCAGATTTCGTAAAGTGTATTTGCTTAGTAAACTCGCACTGCGATATATCTCGGCCACTCGCCAGGTAAAATCTAATTTGAGACTGTACGTACCAATGGGGGTGGGGTTTGGTGGTGGTGGTGGTGGTGGTGGTGGGGGGGGGGGGGGTTGCGAACAAAGAACAATGTTCAGTACATAATCCCACTAGGGCATTCCAAGCCTATAAGGCCACCTTCGTTACAAGCAATGCGTGCGTTGAGAGTACTATATTATATAGTTAAGGTTGGTCCTACCTTGTGTGTGGTTTGTCGTTATCCGGTATACAAGACTATCCCCGGATATGAAGTGAACTATTCTGCAGTCCTATGTAACGTACAATCTTAGACATACAGACAGACAGACAGACATCCGAGCAGCAGTACTCCCGAGCAGGCTATCCCCATGTCCCCTCCAAAGCTGCTCTCGGAGAGAAAGGAGACTGAGGAATTTATTCACGACTCGACGCTCAGATCGGATTACTGAATCGCGGTGGTTAAAATTCAGCAGCTTCGCGATTAACTAGTTTTTGAGAGAGCATCTCACTCCCTAATTTTCAAGACAGACAATGAACGGAACGAATCTCATGAATAATATAAATATGCGATTAGGAACACGCTTTCCGATAAAGCAAGCCAACGATCCTCGTCTACTAATGCCCGAACACTGACTGGAATATAAAAGCTGCAAATGGGGAAGGAAAAGCTTCGACTGTCCGCGGTTATTAGTTTGTGTACCCTCTACTTCGACTTCTCTACCCTAGGTATATTGAAAACCCATTGAAGTGTAGGAAACACTCCCTCGTGCCCATGTGTTTTGTTACAGCCCACCAGAACAGCCTTTATTTGGAGAATATAAAATGTGTCAATTTGTCGATGGCTACGTTATGAAATATGCATACCGAGAGCATATTACATGTAAATGCCTGTGGCTCTATTATATCTTCTGAATACATGATTACAAAGTTGCTCTCGTTGATAAAATATGGTGGTACTATAACGAATAATCAATTATCTGAATGGAATACTTTTTCACGTGACTGATTTAAGAAGTAGGACATATTGCTGTGGTCCAAAGGAAGTTTTTTTGGGAATTAATGTTGTATATCATTATTTATTGTTTTGATTGAAGTCACCTTTTTCATTTATAATACGGGAGTGCTTTTTAATGTAGTTGAACTTACTGTGTGTGGAATGTATATAGGTATACCGTTTGTTTTCGGCTATCTTACTGGTTTAGGATTCAGCTATATATACTTATAGTATAATATAAATCGATTTAAGAGGGCAATTGTGTATAGTATACATATACACGTACGTGTATTAAACGTGTCAATTACGGGCATTCACCCACGACTGAATGGTGCATTTAGATACAATATGGTAGCGGTAGTGTTTCCTCAACGCAACGCCTTAAAACAAAATTAGATACCGCATGTAATTCAAAACACCCAGACAAGAACAAAAGACACAGCTAGTTTACGACGGTGTGCGATTATTCAGGGCTGAAGTGATATACACGCCGGGGTGTTGGAGTTCAGACCAGGTCTTCAAATGACCTGCTTCATGTTGTCTGAAAGCGTGTCATTAACGTTCTTTGTTTTGGTCTCACGACATCTCCTTGCCGAATTGCTTCCTCAGTAACAGGGATGCTCGTCTGAGACTAGCGTGCGCAAGGGGAACTCGAGTCAATTAGGCCATGTTAGTTGGGTAATCACTCGGAAAAAATATAGAATCCATGTCCGACTTGCTGGGTTTTATTTTTTTTCCAAATTCATGTTCAGAGGTCCAGCGAGCACGATACAACGTCTTCCAGCCCGTAGGAGACCTTCGCTGCTCTTGATCTGGAAATGGAACGACGTTCTGGAAGGTCGGATGAGGCCATTTTGCGCATTGTAATGCTCCGGAGCTGCAGGACACCAATGACCGCGAAGGGCAATAAGCGGCGAGAAAATCGTACCCTGTTCTTGAAAATGAAATGAGCAAACACTGATGCTCCATTACGACCGTTTGAACAGGCACCGGTAATTAAATATACCGAGCGAGATTTTCTTCGTGAGGGAAGTCGAGGGAATTCGGTTCGCGGTTCGGACTGGAGCTTCAAAGGAGGCCACGTGACCGATTTGAGTTATCTTGGCGACCGGTGTTTGATTAGGTTGTGATGAAAACGCACCTGTGAAAATAGGGGACAATAGTTGTAACTCATCTCTTGCAGTTTCCACGCTGGCGGTCAAGTCGACACGCAGTGCGCACTATTAATTGAAACATTGAATGCTGAGCAACGAATTCTCCGTCCAATTCGGATACGTACCGTACGTCAGCTTGGGGGAAAACGTACGTTTTCTTAGGTATTTATACTGCTGTGGATGATGTATGTCAAAATAATAGTACTAGTTGTAATAAACAAGAGGTATGCTACCAATTATGTTTGACTATTTGTATTAAATGTTGTGGGTATAATGGACTACATGATTATACTAATTAAATCAAAATAGTACGGTATACTGCTCAGTAGAAGTTAAGCATCATCAATATTGCTTCATAACCTTCGTGGTAATTGCAATCTAAATATGTAACCCAATAATCAATGTGCAGGCCTAAATCGCAAATAATACAAACTATGGACACGATACTCCAACAGTGTACAGAATGTAAACAATCAAGTCTTAGCGGACTTCTTAATCGCAGTCCATGGATTTGTTTTTGGATGGTGGTTTGCTGGCGCTTTCATTGTTGTTATCCTCATAGTACGGCTTGTCAGTTTTGACCTGGATGAAACCTACAACACCCATAGCACAGAATGGGGCAGGAAACATGAGCGCCAATACCACAACACTGCTTCAGTAGTCAGCACATCATTATCTCGGTCGCGTTTGAAATACCGGTATAACTTCTGTGAATATTGATACCCAGGGGGTATGTTTCATAACCCGGAACATAGTTCCGAAGCCATATCGAATAATGGGTTGCATTTTCGCGTCCGAGGCTAGGACACTCTGAAACTGCTGTACTGCAGTATGGAATACAGCTAGGCCCCCTGGTGCCCTATTCTCGAAAGTTCTTAAATTAAGGATGTCTTAGTCAGAAAAGGCCTCTATAAAATTGCCATAAGCAGAAACCCAGTTAGGCAAATTCTTAGTACTTACGAACTTCTTAGGGCTTAATAAGTTTCGAGAATACGGACCCTGGTTGCTTCAGTCAAATTTAAACAACTTCCATTCTGACTGTGGATGCTTCCACTAAAATGACGACATGCCCATCTATATAGTGTGTGTTTTAGCACAGCATATGCTTCAATGTTTAGTATGTCAATGCATGTATGTTTAGCTATGTATCTAAACGGTTCTATTAAATTAATCCCATATTGTATTTCCAATGCAATGTATAACAAATACTATTTGACTGGTAATTGTCATTTGGATATTTCCACCGTTTAGTGCTATTGGATATTTTGTGATCATCTCTAATACTAGTATGTGTATTGTATATCTGACCATTTAATTATCATCTCGACTCCATTTTCAACCTAGATATTGATTTCTTCGTGACCGCTAACCATTGACACAGTATCAGTCACGCGCAGTGATCACACTCGGCGACATATGTATAACTCGATAATGAATTTTAATTAATTTTGGACGCTTGTTCCAGGGAATATTCATGGCACACTCGTATAATATTATGTTTATGTATAAACCGGAAACATAACGATATTGTTTTGCTTTTAATGATCGGTTAACTTCATTGCGTATTATATAGTTCCATCATGGCGACCCTATGCAGTATGGTACTTAATGGAATACGAAAGTATTCCTTAACTCACCAATTCCTGTTTCTGGGATAAATAATGTTTCTACTATAGTATTTAAAAGCGGTTTAACATATAATTTCAACCGACACATATTTTTAAAATCCTATTTCTTGTTTTATTATACTAGTATGTTGCTTGTGTACACTAGCATATTGCCTGTACACACTAGTATGCTGTTGGTACGCACAAGTATGTTGCTTGTACGCACTAGTATGTTGCTTGTACGCGCTAGTATGCTGCCTGTACGCACTATTATGTTGCTTGTACGCACTAGTACGTTGCTTGTACGCACTAGTACGTTGCTTGTACGCACTATTATGTTGCTTGTACGCGCTAGTATGTTGCTTGTACGCACTAGTATGTTGCTTGTACGCACTAGTATGTTGCTTGTACGCACTAGTATGTTGCTTGTACGCACTAGTATGTTGCACTCAAGTACTAGTAATCGGTGGTCACTGGTCACAACATTAATTCGTTTACGATTGTTACACATTGATAATGATGCTCCCCCATAATAGGGCACGTATTATATAATACCACATGGAAGATATGAATACATGACATATGGAATGGTGTTTGATATCATGTCGAAAGCGACGTTCATGTTATTTTCTTTCGAAAAGGGAACGTACATGTATGTCTTGTGTTTGAAATACTGTAAACATCAAAGACTGTTAACTTTATATTTAGACGGCAGATTAGCACCAACTGACAGTCGTCTACAAGCAATGGCAGACACAATTACTACGAGATTAACACCAAGCACTCACGGTATAAACGATTTTCTCTGTTTTCCCTGAAAATAATCATCCCGCGGGTTTCTTAAAGTCGACGACGTCAGATGACTAAGCCGACCATAGTCGACGTCGAGCGATATTCCTTGCAATGCATGTCACGAAAACAGAGTGTGCAATTCACGTGGAAATTAAATTTGGCTTAGAAGATATTGTTTTGATACTGGTGAGTTGACAGCTGCTGTGGCCCGCTGAGATTCTAATGATGGAATTCATTCCCTCCTCCACGGACGCCATTTTGAGCTCGGGCTCGTCGCTCTGTTTAAAGGCGTGCGCGTGCGCAGCGGATGTTCGCTGTTTAGTCGCCATTGCATCCCGGTGTGAAAATGTTACGTGCGTTTAATAGTGAGACATTTCAGTCAGCTTTTAAGAAAGTGGGATATTTTATTTTTATTTTTTTTTAACGGCGAAACAAACTTCAGACTGTAAGATACAACTGTTTACTAAATACATGTAGACGATATAACGTATAGATATCATGAATGATGTACATGTATGCATGTATGTGTGTGTCTGTGTGTGTGTGTGTGTGTGTGTGTGTGTGTGTAGGCGTATGCGTGTGTGTGTGTGTGTGTTTGTGTGTACGTGTGTGTGTATTTATGTATTTTTGATGGATGTGTACACATACAACATACAGACACAGAAGAAGACAGACAGATATACATGCAGGCAGGCAGGCAGACATAAAGACTGTCAGCCACGCATAAACAGACAAACATGCAGACACACAGACAGACACACACGCAGACAAACACATATAAATAAAGCAGGCAGGCATATAGATATGCAGGCAGTATACTATCTACCACGAGTAAGACCATTTTGAAATGTGTGCAAATATTCTCAAACCAAACTCAAACGCAATCTGTTTCATGGGACTGCTGATTTGATTAATAGCACTACTGCATCAAAAGCCAATTGGACAACACCATGCATACTCTCGCTTACGAGATAGACCTATGGCAGAAAACCTATGGCTACGGTTACACTATACGCTGATCGTATCTGTGGGAGGTCGTTAACTTAAGATATAATTTGTGTTAATATTGGCGACAGACAGAGTGCAGCACAGCATAAAACAGATAGGAAGAACCACAGTTCGGCGCTAACTGTTCGTCGCGTCTGTTACCAGATGAACAGAGAATTCATGTGAAGTCGTTGGAAACTCCCATTGTCAGGAGCGGCACATTCGTTATTTTTAATTATAGAGGCTGAATTTCATACTGTTTGAAATCACTGGCGCACGCTGACCAAAGTCACACGTGTGAGCGTGGGTACTAGAGCGGTATAATGTTCAAGGGCTGCAATATCGTGCCGTTATTACAGTTGACACTCAAATTGCAGGCAGCGAGTAGGCAGTGTTAACGGAGAATGCGTTGCAATAATTGCAATATTATGTAAAACATACCACTAGAATTGTCATTGAATCGTCCCTATCCATATGTATATACATATTAAATAGACTTAAATATTTCTTCGCACATTACAATACTAAAAACAAATTCGCTAATATTTGGCAGTTACGTAGGCGCATTGCTATTATATGCGCCTAAGGCAAGAATACAAATTCAAATATAAATACTACACACCATCAGACATACAGACATTAAAATATTACTCTGAATAGAGCATGCCATAGATATACATGTACAGAGTAAACTGTATATGGTTGGTAAATTGACATTTTGTAAGTATTGGGTATAGTACAAACGGTTGTTTGCAATATTTACACTAGGTTAGCACGGCTTTGTTTACATATTTAATGGTCTAACGTATTTGTACATGCAAGTAGGTTGTTGTTGTTGTTAATTGGGGTTTAAAGTCGCTTTCAAGAACGTGCTCATATCACGACTTGTATGTAATGTATGCATGTGTGTATGTGCATATGCCTGCTTGTGCTAGTCTGGGTATTTCTCAGTCTTTATAGTGATATTTCACTGGAATATCATGCCGCAGTTTGAACATGGATATTCCACTCAGACACATTATACTGACTCGTAGCCAACCAGTCCTTGCTTTACCCCATTAATGCTGAGAGCCAAGCAGGGGAACAACAAGTACCCTCTGTTAATGTCTTTTGGTATGATGCGACCGAGGACATGGAAGTAGGTACACTTGATCTGTATACACAAGACAGTATATTAATTATGGGGTAGCCAGCTACAGTCTCCACATATCTCACTGGTTTTTAATATGTTCATAATTATTTTAAATGAATTATAGCTGGGTAGCTATAATGTTCTTGTCTTTGGAACATCCTGAATCGGTATACTGACGGGTTTCAATGATTAGAGTTATCCCCCTTAGAACATTAGACGATAGAACATTGATGTGTATGTAATACGTAATTACAACGATTATTCGGGCTTTATCGGAAATTAACTGCAATGGAATCTTACCTATCCTACAGCCGTGAAACGATAGTTGGAGGTAACAAAAGGTGATTACATGTATGTATATGCTATGTGGATGTACTTTGCACTTTTATTTCTAATTCGCTCCAAAACGACAACTTAATCTGTGATAGTATGCCTTTAATAATTATATCTTGACGGGAGATACGATTTAAGTTTCGTATTTTATGAATAATTAGTAAAATATAATGCATGAAACATACACACAAACACGCAGAAGTATACACAAACACATGCACACGGATTCACATACATACATATACTAGTAATTAGTTTGGGTACATATATCGAGCAGAAAAGGACAACTTTGCTACTAGACAACGTTCTACAGTATTTCATTCATAATTAAGTAACACCTATTCTGTGGAGTTCACCCCCTGCAACAAGAGAGGTGGATGTTCACGCACTGATGGACACACGATACTGTTATCTTGAACGTTCAGCTTGACTGATTCTTCACTGCCTCACCTACATGTACATCTCGTGGTGGTAGTACATCGTCCTCCCTTATTAACCATCACAGTGCTAACGTGTTTTCTGTACACCCAGACGTACGTACTGTTTACCGAAATGTAAGGAACCATACATGTACACGTGTTATGCTCTTGCGGGGCATTGCATCATAGACATATTATGTTGTAACAATTGTATTTACATATGGTGTATATACTATATGTTATTACACATATATTTCCAGATACATTATGTAAATAATTCTGGTCTTATAAAAACATTCCATTTTTTTTGGTAATAGGGAGGTTTTTACAGCTGATATCGGCAGACTGGTTGAAACATTTCAAAATGATTTATCTTTTTTTAAAGTGATTATAAAAATGAAAGATAAACAGGTACGTCTGTTATGAATAAAATAGCATTATTACGGCCGAAATCAGTCACGGTGGAAGGCGACTGTAAAACAAATAAAATAGTATTAATCATAAATATTATAATTTCATATTTAAGTTCATACGCATAGCCATGGAATACGCCTCAAGAGTGGACACATCCCTGAATTGCCTACTGTAGCTTGTATTTATGCTCTCCTAATTACCCAAGTACAGGCGGCCATTCATAAGATTTCTCGTTCTGCCTGTTTGAACAAATTGACACACCTTAGCCCTTTTTATGAGATTTGTACGTCTAATAATGGAATAATGCACTTTTTCCCTAGGCATGATAACGGTTAATGTGGTCGGTCTCGCTTCATCGCTCGGTACACCGAGAATCCACGACTAACGAAGGTATTTTTCTGCGCATCTGTTCCTTCAAGTCTTTGTTTTGACCCGGTCAACTCGGGCCCCTCACAATGACTAGCAGCGAACGAGGGCAATAGTGTTAGAGAAACGATCGAAGATAGTTTTCCCGGTGTTATTGGATTTAGAAAGCGTGTATTCATGAGGGAGTCAGTCAAGGTGTTTATAGGACTTGTTCTTGGTGCAAGGACAATTCTGAGATTCCACTGACGGTTTTCAGGAGATCCCGTGCGGTCTTTGAGAGCTGCAGTGTGTGCAGCCGCCATTTATTAAGACCATCTGTTTATATATATAATGTTTATCAATATGTGGGGATTATATCGAATGGGTAGGACAATAAATCGAATGTAGCAGCCCGTTTAAAATCTAGGTGAACTGCTTACGGTGTTCAGAGAATTGTGGTTAGACTAATATTGAAAATAAATATATTGAAATTTATTTAGAAAGTATATTACGACATAATTACATGCACGGTTAATGTCGTGTTTGATGAAACTAATCTATGGGGGTTGGGGATTCTTTTGCTCGACAGTCATATCCAAACCATACGCTTAATTACATCTTATATAGGGAGGTGGTTCTTCAATATTCAAGAAACTATACGATGTTAATAGCATATAGGTAAATGGTTGAAAAGTCTTTGAAATGTTTACAATTGTTTTCGCATTCACACTGTGAGTATCAAGCTGGGGTTTGACAAACGCTGTCGGTGCAACGTAGAGAAAGCCATTATGTATTATATCTACCTACCAGTCTGAAAGGGCGAGAAATGTATAAGGATATACCCCGTTTTAGTGTCCCTCTGCTAAAGAGAGTGTGACTAATCGATTTCATGTTCATTTCATTCAAATCAAACACACACACACATGCACATTCACGAGCTCTGACTATAGAATCAGGCTCTCCAGAAAGCGTCTATGTGTGTCACCCTTATGCTCTGTCGACAAGTAGACACCATCGTCAAAACATGCGAGTGTTCTCATAGACGTGCGAGGTATATAAAAATAAAAAAAGAGAGAGAAGGAAAGTTTCAAAAAATCACATTTTCCTGAACATTTGCCAGGTCTATCACCATTCATCACACACACTGACAGGCCAGCATTAGCTTCATTTCGAGTGTCGAGCTGACGTACAATCGCCTATTGTTGGAGTCTGGACGAGCGTCAGCGATTCCTCCGAGCGCACGGTATTGTGTTGTCGATCCGGTATTGTTCGGGCTGGAAATACCCCTTTTATATATGGCCCTGATCCAGGTGGGGCCGCTCTGATCGGGGGAAGACTGTTTTGTGCGAGGTCTGCAAGCCAAGTCGTAAAGGGTTGGATACGACACGTGCTAGATGGAGCTGGCCATTCACCAGACCAACGCTCACTATAAAAGTCGATCCAGTGAAGGTGTTAATACTCTGCCGATAGCCTAGATCGCTACCGCAGCACATTGTCCTGTCCTGCTTTCTCAGACGGAGAAATAGCATTAAATTGCTATTGAGAAACGTGTTGATATCCTCCTTTACTGCAGTTCTCTGCGCAAATCTCAATATGCTTCGCTGAGCATAAATAAAGACGGAGTCTAGACTGTTGCAATTTATCTCGTGTCATGGTAGCGGAGCGGAGCCTTGGCATGGCCTTTGAAATTCCCGCTATTGAAACTTGCATGTGGATTGCATTGCATCTGTAGTTGTTGCCATGGATATGCATGTACGCATGTGCAAAGCAAATCGGCATAATTGTGTCAACACACATGATTTGAATGTTATTGTATTTCATGCTGCACCGGTTATTGCATTTGCTATCATACCAATGGCTTTAACGAGCCGAAGTCTCATTACTACAACATTAGTGTTAATGTTAATATATTTATCGACCAACATGTCAATGGATATGATACAATAGTAATTGAATACGTGATCCGCTCCCCCCAAATATATCAAGTATATACATTACATCCTATAACACAAACAATTATACATATACAAATTGATAATTAATATATGACAGTATATATAATTATATTGTTCGGGAAAATGGTTACTAGCATTCTGATCTAACGCGGATAATACAATTAATTTACTAATATTTTCTGAAATAAAATATCATTGAATACACCAGCAGGCAGGTTTGTTAACATAACAATTGACTTCAACTATTTTAAGTTGTTCAAACATTAATTAGCTCTTTGACCAGGACTAGTATCAGGGACACACGATTCTAGACACGTGTTGATGGACACGGTATACCACACACGTGGTAGAAGATACAGTATTCTTTAGACATATTAGTGGCAGTTATCACCGTATACGACACAGGTGTTAGTGGTAGTTTACACAGTATACTACGGACACGTGTTAGTGACAGCTGGCACACTATGCTACGGACATGTTAGTGGCAGTTGGCACACTATGCTACGGAAGTGTTAGTCGCCATTGGCATACAGATGTGTCAGTGGGAATTGACACACTAAGGACGACGTCGTGTTAATGGCAGTTGACATAGTATACTACGGACGTGTTAGTGACAGTTGACACCGTATAATACTACTTTTGAGACACTATGCTACTGACGTGTTAGCCTGTGGCAGTTGACACAGTAACCGTATACCGGTACTACACACATGTTAGAGACAGTTGAGACAGGGTACTATGGACGTGATAATGACAGTTGGCACACTAAACAGTAAACAACCAACGCTAGTGGCAGTTGACACATTACACTACGGACGTGTTGACGCCAATTTGCACAGTATACTACACAAGTGTCTGTGGCAGTTGACAAAATATGCTATGGATGTGTTAGAGGTAGATGACAAATTACACGAAGGAAGTGTTACTGGAAGTTGAAATAGTTTTCCATTATATCACGGACGTGTGAGTGTCGATTGTCATACTATACAATGGACGTGTTAGTTACAGTTGACACCCTAAACTTCCGCCTTGGTAGTGTCAGTTGACACAATATAGTACGCACGTCTTAGTAAAAGTTGACACAGTATTCTAGTATACGTGTTAGTGACAGTTGGCACATTATACTACTGGCGTGTTAGTGACAGTTGACACATAATAATGTGAACGTGTTAGTGGCAGTTGGCACACTAAACTAGAGACTGCTTAGTGGCAGTTGATGCCAACTACTACTACACACATGCTAGAGACAGTTGACACAGTATACGAGCACACTAAACAACCAACGTTAGTGTTTGTTGACACAATATCCTACACTTGTGTTAGTGGCAGTGGTCACATTATACGGATATGTTAGAGCTAGTTCGCACAGGATACTACACAAGTGTGTGTGTGTGGCATATATTACGGATGTGATAGTGGTAGATGACAAAGTACACGACGGACATGTTACTGGCAGCTGACACAGTATGCTAGTAGCCTGCTATACGGATGTGGGAGCGTCCGTTGACAGAATATGCAATGCTCGTGTTAGTGGCAGTTTGCACACTAAACTGCGGCCACGTGTTAGTGACAGTTGACACAGTATACTACGGGCGTGTTAGTGACAGTTTACAAACGAAACTACCGACTTGTTAGTGGCAGTTGTCACAGTATACTACGCACTTGTTAGTGACAGTTGGCACAACATACTACGGACACGTGTTAGTGACTTGACACGTTATACGGCCGACGTGTTAGTGACAGTTCACACAGTATATTACGGACGTGTTGTTCCCAGTGGCATAGTATGTAAGGCACGTGTTAGTGGCAGTGTCACGATGTACTATGCGACAGGCAATAGTGCTCAGTGGCACAGTAAATCACGCACGTGTTAGTGGCAAGGAATATGGGAGTGCTCTCGTTAATAAACGTCGATTAACTAAACGGTGATGGATAACATAATTAATTTAGAACTCGTATCGAATAGCAAGATTTAATATGCATGCTGGTCCTTTGAAAACAGCTCTTCTTCAAAGTCCCCCATTACAAACAATTATAACTATTGAAAAACACTGACACGCACTATAATTAGTAATGCTTTCAACTGAACCGTTTTGTTCGAAACTTAAATGGATATGTATATAATTATATAATAATAATAATAATAATAATACAAAAAAAAGATGTACACATTTCCAAGAAGGGGGTCTTTGGCCCGTTTATTGCGGGTTCTTCAGCTCTAATAACAGTTACTAGTATAATAAAGGCAGGTTCTTGGAAATGTGTGCATCTTCTTTATTATTTTTGTATTTATGTATCCACTAATTTATGTATCCGACCTGGAATAAGTTGACAATAGTCGACACGTTTACTGTAAACATGTTCTGTGATAAGATGTGGGGCATTTTAATTGCATACAACGAGCTAATACATTAAATGAAATAAAACCTAAAAAAACACGTTTACAGTTGTAGTTAGCCATACATGAAATGTGTCAATGGTTGGAATATATAAGTACATGTATAGTCTGTTGGAAATATGTCATCACTCAGATGTTCTAAATAATAAATATCTGGGATTTAAATGTCAAACAAATTTGGCACACTGTTATTTGCTAATAACGACATAATGCTATTTCTATGGAGTAATCTAACGGCTTGGGACGATTTAGTTACACAGGCTATATATCGGACGGTAAATAATGCGAGGCCTACAGTGTATGTTTACGTTACGCACGAAACACTTTTAGTTTATTTGCGGGTGTACGGCACATATATTAGCACTCTCGTCGAACAGCACAACGCATAGCTGCCTTGGTCATATCAGCGGAGGTTGTGATGAATAGTGCTATCTACAAATATGTCATCACCGTTCAAGAAACACACAATACACGCTAGCGCTTGCCGTCAGTTGGGCAGCGATGTGAAACAAGGTCTGCGACAAGGAAGCTATATAACACCTAGCGTTTTCTTTGATTTTTTTGCTACGTTCTGTAGATATGCGATTCACAGGTCATGGCAAACCAGACGTGCAGTTAAAACATAAACTCGCAACATGTTACGGCATGAAACGTTGTCAGAGACAATTTCAATGGGTTTAAATTCTAGAGAAAAAAAATACATTGTCAAAGTCATAATTATTACTATATTATGTTTCGCAGGTAATTCGACTAAATCATTACATAATTAATATCCTCTATATCAGGTTTCAGGTTAGGTTACACGCCGATTATCTTAAAATCAGGATATGGAAGAGACGGTATATTGTAATTTTAATTTCAGCAAGTGATTTGATATCTAGAGCCATGTTCTCTCCTACATGTATGTTGCCATTACCCGACTGTTTCCACTTCAAATTGCGTTTCTCTATTTTGCTAACCTCCAATATCAGTTGACAGGCTCAATGATTATGTTGTGTTCTTTTTTGATCTGAACCCAACGTCGCAGTTCTAGAACAGTACACAGTCACAGATCCTGTCGTTGAAGCCCTTTCAGTCAACAGTGGTGAAAACAACAAGGTGTGTTTGTGTTTGTATATGCGTGTGTGTGTTTGTGTGTGTGCTTGTGTGTATATTATGCTTACATGATTGTGTGAGTGTTGGTGTGTGTTTGCGTGGACGTGTATGTGTTGGTGTGTACGAGAGAGTAAATGTGTGTGTGTGGGTTTGTATACTAGTAAATCACGGTGATTTTTCATTATTTTATTCTAAAATAACGATGACCCTTTCATAAAATAGACGTAATGATATACTAGTATTTTATATTCTACTTTAAACCATGCACAAGTTGGCTATAATATAATGCATGCCAAGTGTCAATGCTACTATACACTATTACATGTAACTCTGCCTACACGGTGGCACGCGTGGACACAGGCCAGACATTGACTGCGACGAATGCGAACTGAAGTGAACTAACCCCTACAGTCCGTCCGTACATGTATACCAGTCCGCCTGTCATCTTGCCGAGCAAGTGTCAGGCCCATTAAGTAATTAATCACGATCTATATTTAAAACAAACAGTGAACCTTAATGCCACCGAAGTGCGATAGGCATCGGATCAAACATGGAAATAGCTCACATCGTGATTTATGTCAGTTATAATTTACTATGAGCAATTATAACCGTGAAGCAATTATAACCGTGAAGCAAAGATTACTGCAGCCGAACATTCGGATTTGTACAGTGGCTAGCTGAAGTGTAATTGTATGCATATAATTATGTGCGTGCGCGTGAGCCCACGTGCTTGTGTTCATACCAAGGTTATCAATGTATGTACTAAGGCGTCATTACTCTCTATGCGTTCCACTATTTAAATGTGTTAAAACTAAATTTGCTTCAAGGTTATTGTTCACGGCAGACATACCAAGTAGAATAGTAGCATGACACTGAAATAGACTAGACACACACACACACACACACATGCAGATAATATGGACCTATGATTGTGCTGTTAATTGCTATGCACTCAAATCGGCAGTATATATTTATCAGTCTATCATATACTATAATGGATGCGCCCCCACAAGAGTACGCTTCATTACTTCAGTTAGTGATTAGTAGACTACATCAGAATAACAATACATATAAACGATTTTCATTGTCAGACAACATACATGTATATGGAATTGTCTTGAGGCATTTTCTCGCGTAATTACTATTTATTTGGTTCATGTGTTTTACTTATTGTATGTACCATATTATGTGAGATGAGACGTGAATAAAATATACATGTACATGTATGTCTGTCTATCTGTCTGTGTTTAATATTCAAGGTTGTTTCAGTATATACCGTAATGGTTGATGAGCTGAGGATAATGAAGGGTGTTTAGTTGACAAGTTGTTGCGTTCAATAATATCTCGACTTGCATTCACGTTGTGTGGATTTTCACCAGTTTTATAGTGGAGTTAGTGCTAGCTAGTACTGGGGCCGTATTCTCGAAACTCATTAACTTATGAATTTCTTAGTCAGAAAACAATCACTTTAAAATTGACACTAGCAGAAAACCAGTTTGGCAAATTCTTAGTACTTACGGACTTCTTAGGACTTAATAAGTTTCGAGAATACGGCCCCATTGTACAATTCATCAAACATAGTTCAGTATGTTTTATATTCGCAGATAATTGCCTGCCCATGTTAGGTGGAGAATGATCGAGTTGAATGATTATCTTAGAGTTTGCATTATAATCATATGTTTGCATTATAAACTTTGCATTATAAAGTTTGCATTATAAACTTTCTGACGTCCAGTTGTAAAACATACTTTCGTACGTCTGTTCAGTCTGTTCAGTGTGTTCAGTCTGTTCAGTCTGTGCAGTGTGTTCAGACTGTTCAGTCTGTTCAGTGTGTTCAGTCTATCATGGTCAGTCTGTTCAGTGTGGTCAGTCTGTTCATGTTCAGTCTGTTCAGTCTGTTCAGTCTGTTCAGTCTGTTCAGTCTGTTCAGCGTGATCACTCAGGTGAGAATGTGTGCACGGTAGGAAGATATTGTGACTTGAATGTTAACCTTCTGCAACACGGCAGCTTGGGTTGAGAGGGAATCTGATTGCACAGTGATCCATTCATTGGGTTAATACTACTGTAATCTCTTTGTGGATGGAGAATTAAAATGTAGGCCTATATACTATTACTATTAGTATCATCATTAGTGTATGCATGTGACATATCGCAACGTAATCTTATTGTTCTAGGCTCGTTACATTCAAACACGGAAAAAGTCCATACGAAAATATGAAAACTATGCACATGTATTCTCTGGCGAACGGGTGCCCAGCATTAATATTCTGTAGTTCATCAACTCAAATAATGTGACGGTAATTTCAAATAAAGTCATTAATCACACGTTAGATAATACCAAAATGAAGAAGAAACTAATATCACTCATGCGAGTTAATTGTGTTTTAAGTATACGTGAGAGAGTTGAATCATGCGCTATATGAAGAACAAAAAAACTCTTTAAAACAGTTTCACTAATTGAAAGATTGGTAATAAATTTGAATTGCCGTAATTGTCACAGCCGTCATGCCCGCTATTATAGACGGTCGCGACTGACTCAGTGGGTCAGTTCTAGCAATGGAACAGTTTGACATTTAAAAAAATATATTACAAAATATTACAAACATATTTTGAAAAACGTTATATTAACACTTATCCTGTCGTTGTTTAAAAATGTAACCTACAATATTGAGATACTAGTATTACGCAAAGCTGAATTTCACCTTTAATAAATGTCATAGTTAGACATAACCAGAGTAACAGTCCTATATAAATACTAGTGTATACATGTGCTAGTAATAGTCACTTTGTGTCACATGCACTCAATGATATTTGTATTAGACTATTCTAGTACCAAGACTGTCTTGTCATTGGCCGATATGCTGCTGTATAACTTGCATATACGATGGGAGTGAAGTTATTTATTATAATATTATTATTCAAATTAATATTGTTTATTCATAGGTAAAACTATTCGTGTGATTATTGCATACGAAAAAGAAGTAAGTATAACAATGTTTAAAACGATATCATAATTATGTGAACCATAATAATACAATACAAGCATGCTCTCGTGTTAATCTACGCTAGTAATCATGAGCTTATCATAATTACCTACATAATAACGAAATCTGTCACAAACAAATGACATCAGAATAATTAATTACCTGTTTTCAAAATAGTGTCGTTATAGTGTCGTCAAATAGCTACGTATTCCGTTCTTTCAATCTAGTACGACCACTTATAATCAATCGTTTTTAATGTGTAGTGTTATTAATGCCGGACAGACGAATGAGGGTGGCGTGTAGGCGGAGTCCTGGTAAGACCTAGTATTGCATCTGGGGCACATGGCTCCAGTGTATAAGGCGTACCCAAATAACGGGGTGTGGGGAAATCCTCTCCGTCTAAGTACCCTATCATTTTCTCAAACGTTTTATGCCTTTCAATAGCTGATATGATTTCGGCCTATTTTAGCGGTAAGTGGTCCTTTCATAGGAACCCCTCCACAACCTTCTATAAAGGTCTAAACGGTGTTGTCAGCTCCCGAACAATACACGCGCTGCTAAATATGGGATTTTAGACAAAATCAGCCGAAAGCTGATACGTGTAGCAGCAGAAAAGTACGAGCCCGGGTCTGGAGTCGGTGTCACTGGCGGGGTCTACTCCCGCAGATGGTCGACCCCCGGGTACGGACTGACTGAAGGATCAGAGAGGGAGGGATACGCTTATCCTGTGTACCCGGTGCCCAGGGGATCCAGAACCACCAACCAACCTCACCCCATGTCACATATTCACCCCCCGCACTCACCCTCCTACTCCTCCCCGCCTCGCCTCTCCTCCCCCACCCCCACCCCCCACCCCCCACCACCATGGTGCTAACACTATTAACATCAGCAGCCGAGATGTGACAACCCTCACAAACCACATTACAGCCATCGGTCCACGGCTTTCATTGACACCTGGTCAACCGCTGGTTAGCACCAGAATGAATCATTAAGCAACCGTGAAGTAGAAACAGTGACTATGTCAGAAACAGTATGCTATGTCAGACCGTCTAACATCACGCGAGCACATCACGTAGACCCAGATTGCGAAATTTGGTTAACCATCCACTAACACCGATAGAGTTGCAGCAAAGGCCGCGCTCTTTCTGTGGAAGCATAAAACTCTCCGACCTGCGTAAATCATTGATCACACAAAGGATATGCAGGTCGCAAGTGGATATTTCGCTAATATCGGCTGAATAGTTGCAACTGGAACCAAAGTTCTGGTGGCATTTTAATTTGCAGTAGGAGAGAGAAAGGAGCATTGAGAAGTAAGACTGCGTGCATTATTGATAAGTCCTCGGTGATTGGATTCCGTGGCGCTGGCAGGCAGCTGGCAGTATACTGGTCCATGCATGGGCAGAGCTTATTGATTTCTGACCAGATTCAGATGCCGATGGTATCCAGAGTAGGTATTGCTTGTATGTCACCAGCCAATTAAAACAGGGTCTGCTGTACACAGAGCTCTTTAACCCTCTCCCAGATGCAGGCAACTGGACATGCCCTGTATATCGACTTATCCAGCAGGTAGAGGGTTAGTGTGAGGAAATGGTAATACAGGAACAGGATTTATATCCCTGGAAAATATTGGAAATATTTCCAGAAATGATGTCATGATATCTGTATCAGAGAAGATGAAGATAATATGACACTTTTTCACAATCTCGATAAACCAATATCAAATTCCAGTTTCTTACCACTACGAAAATATGACAGATTTCACTGAGAAAAAATGGTGAGAATTTGTTACATGTACATGCAGCTATGTGCAAAATCAATTTAGAAATTTGATCTCCATAAAAGAAATCATACAGTCCTAATGGACAAAGATGTAAAATAAATGTTCGTAATGCCTACATCCATCTTGACAGTCTTCACATGGGAAGTCTGGTCACATATGAACCCAAAGTGATACAATAGCGCTCACAGATATATCTGGACAGCACGGAGCCACGAACCAAACATACCCCAGAGAACAATGTCATCATGGGGAGGACATCATTGTATGGATGCCTTCACGTGGATGCCATCGCATGGACGCCATCTCGTGGACGCCATAAACCTTCCACAGCCATCTCGGTCCTTATGGACACTGTCCGTGTCAGACGTCGTCCAATGTCGGTTTGACAGATCTCCTACTTACAACTTACATGACTTGAATAGCAATCAGACTGAGGTGCAGAAACCACTACCACAACCATTGTCACATCATTTCCCCCCCAACAAGAGTCGATATTGTGCTACACGATGAACATGTTTATTAACAGTTCCAAGCAATGGCCATGAGAGTTATTTTATACTAGAAAATGTCTACAAATGAGTCAGATGTGTATTTTAATGTCAATGGTTTGAAACTGGAGTCAGAAAGGAAAGCGAGATGGAGCTAGAATCTGACGGCTAAGGCAAACCCAGAAAGTGATTGGTGACAGTAAAATTATTGCCAGAAAGTGGTAGATGACAACCGTGGTAAATGCAAACTCCGAGATAATACAACTTTAAGATCTTCAATTTGCTTGGTCCAGCGTCTTCAAAATTAGATTATTCAAATCCCGCACGAGAACACTAAACCAGTGAACCCCTACCAATGTTGACCTTCCTACTCAGTGCTGCCATCTGTCTGTCCTTCTCGACAACTCCGAGTGTTGTCTGTGCCGCCAGACTGAACCACGATGCGCCACTCCGTCATTACGCTGCACCGCTTTAACGAGCGAATTAAAGCTGTGTTTTAGTGCACCTGGGACCAGAGAATGCATAATCCATACCTCCTTGTAATCACCCGCGATTAACTTTATTATGGGTTCCATGACCGGTGGAAGAAGATTTGTGGTGAAGAATCACGATTAACTTTCTCGTATCCAGGTAGTTCGATTTCATGTTGGTGTTCATTGTCCTGCTATTATATACTGATTCGCCATTCGTACATTGCAGAATTGGTACATAGAGAAAATATTTTGGGCTATTCTCCAACATGTAATTACGGGATCAATTATTCCTATTTTCCAGGATGTTATCGAGGTTTAAGAGGTGGGAATTTAATTTGAAACCATTTCTATCAAATGAAAATAATTCCCACCTATGATACTAGTAGATGTTAAACATACTAGTATGTACATTTTATTTCAGATTACTAAGTTAAAATGCCAATGACATTGATAACAGAAACTAAGACAGTTCCAACCTATTTAAAAATATTAACTGAAATAATATTTAATAAATAAAAAATAAAAATTTGAATGCATCACAAACATGAGTAACATATTGAATTCCACTTTGAAATGAGAACACATACAAAATGTGACACATGAATGATGACATATCAATGTGAGATAATAATTATTGCTAACATTCTCCAGGCACTTTCCTGTCAAACTCTGTTATTACTAACGAGATGAAATGCAACATATTGTGAGCCCTATACCAAAATCATACCCTACCAACAATCATTGTACGATTTACACCTCGGAAACAAATGAATCTTTACCCCAATATCCCCCAATTGTCGGCTGAGTTATACTGGCTTGGTCACTTGCCACGGTGGTCATTAATAACACTTGCTACCGTCAGTGGTCAAACTTTCTAATGACCGATATTAACGAGCTATTAAATGGTAGTCGATCTATAACCATTGGGCCTTCTATTATACCTACTTCAAACATGGACCCAATGCATGGCGAGCAATGTGTTATGCCTGATTTCACTTTTTGAACTTTGCTGAGCCAATATTGTACCTCGTTCTATTCAGATATTCCCGATAGGCTTAATTGTCTGTCTCCAACACAAAGAAATCATTTGTCAATAATGTTGATATTTTTCGTACATGTGAAAACATGGCAACATTTGGCGGCATCACTGATTTTGTAGCACAAGGACCACACACATAAATAATATATATATTGTTTGGACGTGCAATGTAATAAATCATAAACATGTGTTGCGCATAGAAAATATGTACTACCGGTGTATATATATCATTGTGTCTATACAGTTAGGTAGGTTTTTGTTTTTGTTTTTGTTTCTTTAAATACAACTACTGTATACATTCTCTAAAAGAACTTAACTAAAAATGTGTATAATTAATTTCTGATAAAAATATACGTAAACATTAACTCCAAATAATATTAACTATTATCCCTATAACCAACATGTTATGACACAAATAACATAAAATAAGTAGTAACATCCTTCTGAAGTGTCTTCAGGTTATACACGTCTAAAACTTTGTCAATATCAAGTGCTAAAACCCAGGTCCCCCTCCCCAAAAAAAAAATTTGCTTACTGTATTTAAAATAATAAATATTATTTGATTTAAGGCTGAGCCATAACCCCCTACAAACCCAAACCAATTCATGCTTATTGATGCTGAGATATTAGTAACAGTATCTTTAACCAAAGTCTCGGTTTTGGCACCGAAGGTCACATCTTGACAAAACGCATGCAAGTCGGTAACAATACAAAACTTAATAATTAAATTGTCTTCGGATACATCTTGCACTGTTTACTAACTGATAATTAATTAATTCTGACACCACTGAAATTAATTACTGTCCTGCTCCTTCCTTTAATCAATGCTGGCCAACATCAAGATATGGACCGCTGTCTTCCATTTATGGACAGCTTTCTACAAGTTATGGACCAATGTCTTAGGCCTGTGGGGTAGTACTGGACCCAGCAGAACAATGGACATAAAACAGTGACCCTCAAGACCAATCACACTTAACTGACATTGCATTTATCATGGCGAGATTATTTTCAATACTTCAACATCTGGAAATGGAAAATCTCAGTCCAAGATTTCAATACTATAATCTGTAAATATTCATACACGGATAATAAATATTGTAGCGGATTAATTCCAGTGACATCTCAATTAGTATTCAAGAATAAAGAAAGGGAGATTTTTCTGTCAGTGTTGCTGGATATTCAGATAAGGAATTCACAATTTATTTTATTCGTGGACCTTGTCTTAAATTACAGCAATTTATGTGCTTTCTATTTTTGATGTAAACATATAAAGTGTTAATGGACATGAGAGAAAATCTGTTCAGTAGTTGTCCATGTATGTGATATATTCCTAGCGATAACCACATTATATACAATATGTTTAATCAAGACCTCTGTAAAAGAATTAAGGAATAATTTACTATATTTATATAGAAGAATACTAGTTCTTATTCTTTCCTTCATTCTCTTCCTCCATCATTCCCTCTCTCCACTTCTTTTTCTTCAGCTACTTCTACTCCTTCTTCATCTTTCTCTTCTACTCCTTCTTCATCTTCTTCCCCCTCTTCCTCATCTCTTTCTTCTTCTTCTCATCCTTCATCTTTTTCATCTTCTCCTTCTTCTCCTCCTTCATCTTTCTCAGCTTCTCCTTCCTCTTCTTCTTCCCCCTCTTCCTCATCTCTTTCTTCTTCTTCTCATCCTTCATCTTTTTCATCTTCTCCTTCCTCCTCTTCTTCTCCTCCTCCTACTTCTCCTCCTATTACTTCTTCTCCTCCTACTTCTTCCTCATCTCTTTCTCTTCATCTTCATCTTTCTCAGCTTCTCCTTCCTCTTCTTCTTCCTCCTCTTCCTCATCTCTTTCTTCTTCTTCTTGTTCTTCTCATCCTTCATCTTTTTCATCTTCTCCTTCCTCCTCTTCTTCTCCTCCTCCTACTTCTTCTCCTCCTCCTACTTCTTCTTCTCCTCCTCCTACTTCTTCTCCTTCTTCTCTTACTACTACAACTTCTTGGTGTTTTTTAAAATTCTGCTTCTACTTCTATAGTAGTTGCAAATGGATGAAAGCTCTTTCAACAAAGTTAAATATTATTTACAAAAACAAGTCTAGATTTTCAGAGGTTATAGATTTTCAGAAGCTCCTTTCATATGATATACTGTATTATACCCATCAGTAGAATTTATTTAACATAATTTACTTTCATCCTCTGAAACTATGTTTAGTCTAGTACATCACCCTATGGCTATGGACCTAGTGCAATCTCTCTACTACTAGCATATAAGCCAAAGACTGTATACTAATTGACCAAGTACAATCTCTCTACTATGTAAGCCAAAGACTGTATACTAGTAGTACAGTACCCTATTGCAACTAGTACAATCTCTCTACTACTAGTATGTAAGCCAAAGACTGAATACTAGTTGCACAGTCACACTATTGCAGCTAATACAATCTCTCTACTTTTCCCCAAGCCAAACTCATGCCTCTTACACCTGCTGATGGACACCAACACATCGAGATTGTAATCTCCCAATATACTGCCTGTATTACAACTAGTTCAAATAAACAGTGTCCAATTGTCAGATAACAACCGACTGCTGGTGCAACTCTTACAGCAGTTCAAAGCCGAATGCGTTCAGTTATCTCAGAGTAATTATGTAGATCCTGATTATAAAATCCCATCATGAAAGTGGTGGATAAACACGAGTTGCCGTTGAAGAATTCATTACTTTGTGAAAAAATATATACGTAAAAATTAATTTGAGTTTGAGAACAATCTGAATTACTGTTCTTTATTTTATAAACTTACGTCAATATTTTTTTTTGTCTAAATGAATATTAAATGTATCACTGGGTAGTAAAAATCTGGAAAGTGTTTCTAAGTTCCAATTAAAAAAAGAGAAGACGATATGCCTATTCAGTCTCTGAAAATAAATAGAACTTAATCAACCTTCCTCTTTTTGAAAAACATCAATCACTGCCCTATAGAGCAGCTATTGTTGCCTACTGGAGGAACAAGGTTAATACATTCAATGTTCTTATCCCATAATACATACACCTGTATACATATGCTAATTTGTGTTATGTTTTGATAAGATTTATCTTTATGTCTACGCTATAATTACCTTCTAGTTTAAGACAACAGGAAGCTACATTCTTCAGGAATTCTCTTCGCTTAAATGGCTCTCCCTACTGGATTAATCATGATCACTGTTCACTAGGGCATCTCTGGTTGTCCACAGCAGGGAGAGGGTTAACATATTATTGTATCATTGGGGGAACATTCAACAGTCGGATAAAATGTCTTACTTTAAACAAACAGGAATATGGTAAGTAGCCAAATACTGATAATTCTTAAAGGTACAATCATGATTTTCACAGAAATATTGCGGAAAAAAAATCTGTTATTATCTAATAAATTGTACTGTCTGTAATGTTTCAAACGTTCCTCATGTAGAGATAGACTTAACACAAATTCGATAGTAATATAGATAGTGCTTGTATTTATCATGATCGTATATCTACACTAACAACAAATCTAAATTTTAGCTGAAAATACATGTATACATCTAACATAGTTTTAATTTACCAGTAATCTAAACTTTCAGAAGAATAATACATTTCTAAGCCCATATCAATGAATTAACTAAAGGTAAGCTGTTAATATTTCATAACAACATACATAAATATCTATCTAGAATGTTCACACGGAGTAGTATTCACGTCAAACGTCACATACATGTATCTGCACATGCTGAAGATAGCCATCAAAATACAGTGTAGAGACAGTAACCAGTCTGTATGACCATCATAATTCCACAGAACCAGTTTAAATACCCTTGAAGTGAAAGTCCTACGAGACATGTGGATTGTAACAAACGTGACCAGAAAGACGAACGTCTCATTTGATCGATATCATGGCTCTGAAATTGCCGACATTAGACCATAAAATGGTGGCGATATCAGGTGAATGTCGGCCATTGGAACCTCACACTGGGTTTGGGGTACCCAAGCATGGTCAGCTGGGCTCCAGGTCTTTGATGACCCCTGGCGGTCATGTGTGGTCCTTTGTGAAATGACCGCTGCCGAAGTCCTTTGTAAACCGACAACCAATGTCGTCTCCAGCTCGAGATATAAAACACAACAGTGGGCAATGAAGCGTGTAAGAATTAAAACAGATCTGAGAGTTTCCTTCGGGGTCAACTGTAATGACAGGCAGGAAAAGTCATCAGTAATTGTATATTGCATGTTCTGTGTTCTAGTATCGATAGATATTTTAGAAAGAAGACAAATGTAGCATTTGTCGATGTTAGATACATGTACATGTATGTAGCATGAAAATAGTTAATGTAAAAAAGGGATGCATTTAAAAGGAATTTATATATATTTAAGGGAAAAATATATGTAATTACTAGTAATTGCTCATATCACGGCTTGTAATTATGAGAAACATTTTTTATTTGGTTTTATTCCATTGTATCATGAAAATGGTATTTTTCCAAAATGAAACATTTAGGACCCAAATTTATCACCAATTTGGTTCTACAAATCTGAATTTAGGAATGCTGCATAATGTATAAAAATAGACTTATGAAATATCTTGATTGTATTTCATGAATATTTGTTACCATAATTTTGGTAAAGATTTCCGATGTGTTTAAATAAACTGTTGTTGTAACTGCAAAACCTCATGCACTTTGTCAATTTTGGTCCTGAAAGATGCAATAATTTAAATGGGAAAACAACTATCTGCAGTGGAGCCAGGTTTATTAGTTGCATCAGAACTACGATAAAAATCAACTCCTTCAAATATTTCTGAAATCTAACAAAAACTGAGCACTCTTTGGCGCCAAATTTAATGATGTCATAGAAGCCGAAATCAATCAGAATTACAATCTTGATCAATCTGTCCTCTGAAGAGCATTGCCAATAACACAGAAAGGGAGGCAATCAATGCTATCAGGGCAAATTACCCACCAAAAAAAACATTAGTATGCAAATGTCGACAGAAACTCTCATTTCGGATGTCACCATTTGAAGTCAGAATGTTCGACCAGCAGACTGGTTCTGGATCTGGATAGTTTTATATACTTTTTTTTGTAAATGTCTGATAATAATATGCTAGTTGCATTTCACAAAAATTAAGGTACAAGTACATGTACAATTTATGGCCTGCCCAATCTTAAACTGCCTTTATTTAAACATCTTATAGACTGTGACTAGTCTGCAAACAAAGTCCAACCATAGACTGTGTATGTATTGGACATCTATGAATCACTACAGCCAACATGAATACAACTTACTGCACACTCAGCATATTACTGAGAAATGTCTATTATGCATTCGAGGAATGTCTTTGATGCGTTTTCGCAAACATTGGAAATGTTTACAAATATTGAATGTTATGAATTACGTGTGTTAATTGTTCACCCCCATCTAACATTTATACCAATGGTAATATTTTTCCGAAATAATTTGGCCATCCCGAAAATCACTTTACAGAATGTAATTTTCAGGAAGTTGACGAATAAACAAAACAGTATATATGAAGTATGCTATACACACAGGTTCTGCACTAGTTATATGTTCAGGAACACCTGAACTCACTCACAGAGATATTCCGTCTGATATAAGGCAACCAGACAGAGGGTGGAAACCAATCAGCACTCAATAAGTCAGGATGACCATTCATCGACATTCCCCAGCCATTTGTTAACTAACCACATCCAAAGTCTAGACTGCAGCACCAGATTCATTCGGGCGTCAGTACGTCATCAGCCGGTTCCACAATGGCGTAACTGACGCGACCGACGTTGGCCTGCTCACAGACTGTTCCAGTCATCCGTGGGAAAGTCTCAGGTGGACATGGTCCGATGGACATTGCTATGGGACATTCCAATGGGACATTGCTACATGGACATTCCTTTTGACTGTCTCATGGACATTGCCTCATGTATGGACAGTCTTATGGACATTGCTATGGGACATACATTTGGACTGTCTTACGGACATTGCCTAATGTATGGATACATGAGACAATGTCCATTCTGATGGGATATTCTTATGGAGCTTGCTATGGACATTCCAATGGGACATCGCTGTGGACATACCATTGGACATGTCTTATGGACATTCCTATGGTGTTTAAGGTCAGGGTGTGTTGGTGTGGGTCGGCTGGACTTTCAGAGTATTGGACGGAGTCCCCAAGATACTACAGAAATCATAGTGGCATTGGTGGAGAATACACCAGTCTGCAGGGTAGAGACTAGACTATCAATAGTCTCAGAGGATGAAAGTAAATTCTACTGATGGGTATAATATATATATGAAAAGAGCCTGTGAAAATCTTTAATGTCAGAATTGCTTTTGTTCATGGGAGGTATTTGGAATAGGAGTATTTGGTTGAGAACAGGGTCTGTACACAGACTAGGTAGAGACTCGAAGACATGGGTCTGGGTGCCAATTAGCCATGGCTTGCACAATGTCTGAATGTCTAATGGAGTTCAATGGAACGGAACTGTCACAATAAGTCAGAAGGAGGGGAAATAGCTTGGCTACAGTCGTGGTACAGATTAGACGAGGACTTAAGATGCATCCAGACATTAGAAAACCAACTTTTGTTTAGGTTTCATTCGGACGTATCAGCGATAACATCCGATTAACATGTACTGAAAGGAACCTGTCATAGCTATAAGTAGTTATTGACAATTAGATGATGAGAAAAGTCGGTGAAATACCGGTACTATGCAGGTTGGAAATGTAGGACATAGAGTGCATTATGGACAGACAGTACACAGTGACATAGGCCATTTTCTAATTTTCTTAATACTGGGATTCAAGATTACATAATATAATGAAGGTCTATGTGCTAAGTCAAACTTCAGTTGTTTGGGAATATTGATATCAGTAGAAAGCATGATTCATTTTGCGTCCATTGGTATAAGCAGTGTATGCATGCGATAATTCGTTGTACCATCTACCCATATACCCCTCGGGACCTGTCGACAACTAATAATCTATAGACACGGGAAAAACATACAAATTTCCATTGAAAAAAAATTAGTTATGCATAGAAATAAATATGTTCTACATACCTTTTCATAATCTGATCGTCACAATTTAGAAAATATACAAGTTCCTACAATTAGCTTTGACAGAACAAACATTCCTACCTACACTACTGATCAACAATATACTATACGCAAATATGAGTTGTAGTATGAATTAATTAACCACCATCCCGCTGGGTTAAGTTTTACCCACAATCAACGTTCTATAGGTCACATCCTGCTCGTATCGGCCAGTTTCTACTCTTAAAGGGGCAACTTCATACTTGCACGTATTTTTTTTATTTTTTTTTATTTTTCTATATAATATTAGAAGTTAGT